>JAVQMG010000018.1:0-225000 GCA_032878915.1 Castanopsis chinensis
TAAAGGTCATATTGAAGACCCTTCAATATCAACATTCCTTTAAAAGAAAATTAAAATAAACTTCAGTAGAATGAATATCTATTCTATTGCTTTATCTTTATTATACAGAGTTCAGCAAAACCACAAGGTCATATTGCTCCCCTTACCTCTGAAATTGTTGAATCCCAATTTATTACTTAGTCCTAGACTTTAGAAAGCTCTCATACATACCATCCAATAAGCATAGTTGATATATGTCCTTATAATGTGGTAGATGGAATAATCCATAGACATCAAGGGCAATGATCACACAACAGAGATCAATCATAATCAGAGTGTGTGTGCCTGCACTAATGCCAATTATTTAAAAAAAAAAAAAAACTTAAACCTCAATTCATTTTACTTAGCCAAGTTGTTAATTAAGTCAGTTATGCATAGGTCCAATTAAGTATATGATGGGCACAACCATAAGTGTTGCTTTAAGCGTGTGAATATCATCAAGTCAAGGACTGAGATGCTGCTGCTTTGCCAGCTATGCCACCCTAACCTGGTCCATCTAATCAGATGTTGTTTTGAAGAGGGGTTCCTTGTCTACGAGTTCATTGTCAATGAAAACATCGAGAGACACCTCTATGGCACTAACCCTGATCCCGATCCCGATTTGGTCCTGTGGAAATGAAAATGGATCCCCCAAGTTTGTTGGTTTTAATTAGGATCGAAACTGATGAAAGTACTAGCACTTAAATAATTTCAGAGGCATATATACTTTTAGTTTATCAAAAGCTTTATGCCTTTCCGACGATAATTTCAAATTTTAATTTATTAAAATAAAAAATTTAAAAGTTGATACACGAAATGAAGATATAAAAGTTATGTTCTAATTTGTACAAAACCATTTTTTAAATCTTCTTTTTCTTTGACTTTTTAGTTTTTTATGTTTTGAGATGAGAGAAATACAAATTTACCTTTATTTCTAATGAAGGTGGGTAACGGGAGACAAGTGAAACAACAAAAAGAATCTCATAGCATTACTCAACAATTGTAATTCATTTAATTACATTAGATATAATAAATTTCTCTAAAAAAAGATTAGATGTAATAAATTATATAAGATTAAATAGATAAAATATATTATTTTCCTTATCCTAGATGAATTATGATTTTTTTTTTTCCTATTTCTTGTAGAACTAAGACTATGGGTGCTCGAGGACCGAGGATCAGGGTTAAGGCGTAAAAGAAATCTTGTTCAGGGTGGGGGCCGAGGATCCGAAGACCCGATGACATCATGGCGTAGTTGTATAAAGAGGGATGAGGAGCAACCAATGACAGATGGCAGAAGTACTAAACATATCCAGTGTAAGAAGCATTGAATGCTTTGAATAGGGTTTCCTGGACTCATTAAATAAGAGGCACCAGCTTTATCAGCCGCATTAATGGGAAAATGACCTGAATAGTGGAAATTGCTACTAGATAATTTCTTGCCGCCACCTTCTACAAGGAATCACACAAGTGTCACCAAAGGGAAGTAGTTAGGTGAAAGATGAAGGTTTGAGATGACAATAGTAACAGGTATAAATAGGAAGGAAAGAGACAAAGATAGGGGTCGAAAACTGGGGGGTGGACATTTCCATTTGGGGAGAACTGGTAATTGTAACATTTCTGATCATATTATTTACAAGGAGCCCTCGGGGTACAAACGTTTTTTGTTGTGTTGTTCCCTCTCTATAAATTCGTTGTTTTGGGCCAAAGATCATTACGGGCCTTTGCTTCATTTCTAATATTCTGGTCCTTACAAAGACTTTGTTATGCCTTTTTAGGAAAGGAGTAGGTGAAAATCTCCATTTATAAATACTCTTTAGGAGGAGATGGTGATCATTAAGTTTTTTTGAAGTTAGTTTCTATTGAGAGGTTTTGTCATTTTCTTTTGCCTGCGTACCAGTTTATAGTTCTTGTAGAATTTAGCTTTTGTGGAATAGTTGTAGTTATTGTGTTTTTACATATTTTTCTTTTACACTTCTACGCTGCATTAAATGATCAAGCTTTCCTTTTTCCATTTATTCCTATTTGTTTTCCTTGTTTTTCCTGGTAAAAATTAGAAATAGAACATCATGAACTTTACTAACATGTTGGTAAATGAGAAGTTACAAATTATTTATGCTTAGAGGAACAAACTCTATTTAGACTACGAGTGTATAGGAACAAACTCTATCAAAATGAGGGAAGGGAAATCTCTACAAAAGAGCAAGCAAATGAAGACTATATAAATATTTATTTTACATATTTACTAATCGTTAACAAGTGGAAGAGTCTAGTTTTTATATATAGATATATATGAATACAAAATTAAATTAATAATGACTTCATATAAAATAATATAGTTAATTTAATTAAATATATTTAGAGAATATGATTTTGTTTTTTTTTTTTTTTTGGTTGAGGAAATAGAGAATATGAAGCTTAATTTAATTAGAATATGAAAATATGGGCTTTTAAAAGCATGTGTGATAAATTGATTAGAAGTCAATAAATAGTCCAAGCTCGTATTTTATCTTATATATGCTATAATTAATACTAATCTCCTCACTTATGCAAAACACATGTTGTTGTGTGAGTGGCTAAAGTTTTTTACTTTTTGACTAGTTTGAATGTAACATTTGTGTGGGGGGGGCGGTGGAAGTTGTTGATCTTGTTATTCCAATACCCTATGCGCATTTGGTGCCAACGGGGTATGTCCTCTCCAGCAACAGTGAGTGTACCGTAATAATTGCTCATACTACGGTCCTCCATTTTCCTGTGTTTCTTTCACACAGCACAACAGTATCATTATAATAAGCAAAACCATCCAAATAAGCCTGTGCCTCCTCAAAAAGAACTCAATGGCCCCAAATTACCTATGAAGCATAGGTGTGTTTTTCGGATTCGGGCGTGGGTGTGGGTGTGAGACTCGGTAATTTTTGAAAAAGTAGGGTGCAGGTGTGGCGGGCTGTGGCAATTAAAAATTTTCTAAAAATATTTTTATTTATATTTTTAATATATTGCTATGCATACTTTTTCTCATTATATTTTTATATAAATCTATATTAAATTTAAGAGCAATAGTAGATAATAACTAAAACATGATATTTATAAATTTAATACAACCCAAGTCACAACATTATAGCTTATATAAAAAATTTAAAAATTAGATCACAGATTCAAAATGAGTAACAGTTAGAGCATGTGAGAGTATAATGAGCTTGAGTTTGAAATCTGAGAATGAAAGCTTTGATTAGCTTGATACTTGAGTTAAGAGTGGGTCGGTGAGGTGAGGTGAGGTGAGCTTGAGACTTGAGACTTGAGGTGAGCTTGAGATCGAGAGTCATGCAAAGAATAGGTAGAGAGTGAGATTATGTCTTAGGGAGTGATTGAGTGCGTCTGTGAGAGAGGGGAGATGGATATCAGAGAGCACAGAGAGGAGGCGGAGCATAGAGAGTGAGAGGAGAGCTGAAGAATGATTGAATAAATCGGGTTGAGCAACTGAGATAGTTTAGGGTTTTGTTTTTAAGTTTAAATGGTGTGTTTTGCCCCCCCACCCCCCCTCTTTTTTTTTTTTGAATTTTTGCCTGAATCAGCCGGTTCGACGTCGGTAAAGCCTAAATCAGTCTATTTTGGCGGTTTTGGCCAATACATACCATTTATGCGCGAATCGGCAAGAGTTGGCATGAATCAGCACATATCAGGAAATGTAAAAAAAAAAAAAAAAAAAAAAAAAACAAAACAAAAAAAAAAAAAAAAAAAAAAACTAGACGTGGCACCAATGTGCAAGTAGCAGTGTTGCATGGCGCACCCCGCGTTGGGCCGCGCACGTGCTTCAGAGGAAATAACAAGAGAGACAAGACCAGCAATTTACTAGACTCTCTCGTCTGTCACATCCTTTCGTTTCTCCCTGCCAATGACTTTGTGGCCTCAAGCATTTTGTCCGCTAGATGGAAGCCTCTCTAGACTCTCGTTCCAAATATTTACTTTGACTATGATAATTTTAAGAGGATTTCGTAATCAGATCACTTAAATATTCAGTACCATTTTAACTCTGGGCATATTTTGTTCAGGTTTTGGGCCCTTCGCACTGAGAATCAAGTGCAAAAGTTTAAGCTTAGCCTCAGGTTTTGGGCATTTTTTCTTCACAGCATTTGGTTTTAAGAGCACATACAAATTTAAAATCATTGTTCCGACACTAAAAGAATTACATTTGTGGATTAATTATGATGGTTTCCTGCTTAAGATAAACGCCTCAACTCTTTAGTATCTTCATTTCAGATGTACGCTGTATTTGGATATCTTGTTGGAAAACTCATTCAACATAGTTGAAACGGTCATTGATATTGATGGTTATGGAGAGTGGGCATGGGACTTCATCAGAAAACTCTATAATGTTAAATCCCTGCATTTTTCCACTAGAACTGTAAACAAAAGACATTTTTTCTTTGGTCTATTTTTTAAATTGCTATACCTTTTATCTTGTTTCTTTGGTCTATTTTTTAAATTGCTATACCCTTTCTCTTTGACAAGCAGTAATATTATTGTGATTAGTATGTTGTCCTTTAGTGCCTCTTCCCTTCTTCTAATTATGATTATATTGTCGAGGGAATAGCACCTTGGAGAGCTTTCTTGAGTGATTAGTATAACACAGAGAGACACACTTTAACCCAAAAGGCGTAAGTCCTATGAATATGTGCTCAATTATGTTATATCAATCACGCATTCTTCTCATCTTTATTCAATGTGGGACTTCACTCACCTATACGTAATGGGCTTTTCACTTCATCAACGCGTCATCCATGGGTTTCTCATACGCCATCCATGGTAATCACGTGTAACACCTTGGGGAGCTTTCTTGAGTAATTAGTATAACACATAGAGACACACTTTAACCCAAAAGGCCTAAGTCCTATGGATATGTACTCAATTATGTTATATTAGCCACTCATTCTTCTCATCTTTATTCAATGTGGGATTTCACTCACACATGTAACCCAACATCTATGAACCTTCATAATTTGGCTTCGATGACCTTGAGTGTTAGTTCTTGTAATAAGCATGATATACTAGGATTGCTTGAATGCGCTCCTAATCTAGAAGAGCTTGTCCTTGCACAGCCTTGTCCACCTTTATTTTCTGACAAACAAAGAAACGTTAGATGGCCACTGGATGTTCCTAAATGTCTGTCATCATGCCTTACAACGTTTCATTTTGAAGGATTTCGATGGTCCAAGGATGAGTTGGAACTTATAAGATATTTACTAAAGAGTTCAAGATTCTTGAAGAAAATGAACAATCACTTCTAAACCTCCAGATTCAGAGGAAAAGTTTAATCTTCTTAAGGAGTTATTGATGTTTCCTAGGCACTCTAGAACTTGTAAAATTGCTTTTGTATATGATTAAGAGATTAGTAGCAGGATGGGTTAATATATAATTAAAAGGTGATTTCTTGTGTTTGTGCGAATCTGTGTAGCAACCATTTAGATGTGTTGCTTATCATATCAATTCAACTTTTGCAGTTCGAATTATGCTCATTTGGATGTTGTATTGCTTCTGGGACAAACGAATGCCACAAATATTGCTTCTGTTTATAATTCCTGTATTCCCAAATCTGCCATAAACTTTTGTTATGGTTTCAAATCTATACTTGTGTTTTACCTTTTCTGATTTTCACACGAACCATCCCAACTCATTGACTTGTACTAATATTTCTGATGTAAAATGGTTTGACTAACAAATTCTTCCATTGCTGTGAAAATTGGGTTTGCCAATGATCATTACATCAAATGTTGTTTTCTAATCCCACATATAATGGAAGGAGGGTGAGATCCTTCAATCTTGTTCAGAAATAAATAATGAAAATGAAACTCGAAAATACATCTGACCAATCTTACTTGCTTTAGCCACTTATTTTCATTTGCTTCCCAACATTCTCCTTACTTCTTCATGAATTCCTCCTCCTGTAATCGATGCTAACTTTTTGAGCCAGATTACCACGAAGTTTAAGTAATGTTGAGTTCTATATCGCATGTATTTCGGACTTGTTTCTCCCTGTTATCAGTATTTTTCTTTCCTTCTTCTGTTTCTCAGAAACCAGAGGGTAAGACAATGAAGACTATTTATGATATTCTTGGATCTTTTCTTAGCAACCAGATGAACCATAATGTCCCATCAGAAAATAAAAAAGAAAAAAAGGAATTTAAAGCAAAATCCTCAATCATTTAGGCCAAATTTATTATGTTCAATTATTTTTTTCATCTTTATGACATGATCTCAAACAATATTGAGAACCACTGTTATTTAAAAAAAGGTTCAACCAATCATAATTAAAAAGCTTTTTAAAGCTTTCACTGTGTTTTGATTTATTCCCAATTGACTTATGTAGGTCTAAATCTCAATTGGTTTCAACTGCAGAAGTTGAATTGAATAGGGCAAGTAACTCAACTAGGAGGAGGGGGGAAAGAAGAAAGTTTTTAAAATTGCCAGGCATTATTTATTTTTATTTTTGATGGGTAAGTAATACAAGGTTTATAAGAAAAACAAAATTGTCAGGCTAGTGAAGTCTGAATATATATATATACACACACACACAAACCATATAAAAATGATATATTATTTATCGTTTTCTTTTCCTTATAATAGCATATTTCCAGCACATTTGGGTTCTTTTTTTGACTTATTTAATAACCAACCGGGTAAATAAAGTTGAAGAAAGCAACGAATCCGTCAAGAGTACAATGAGTTAGTTGGATTTGAGCTGCAAAAATAGCGCTATATTGAATTGGTAAGTATTTTTAGCCATTCTAAAAATGAAAGCAAAATAAAATTATAATTATAAAAAAAAAAAAAGTGTTGCAGAAGTTTCAAAATTGGGAAGTAGAAGGTGTGTGTTGTGGTTGTGGTTGTGGTTGTGGTTGTGGTTCAAATTAAGCGAAATGGGTTTGGCTGGATCAACCTCAAAACAGCAGGAACCCTCTGAACCAGAAGAAACAACAGTTTTCGAAGACAGGATTAGCAATCTCCCGGAGCCTCTCCTCTGTCATATCCTTTCGTTTCTCACAACCAAAGAGGCCTTTGCAACAAGCACTTTGTCGAGCCGGTGGAAGACTCTCTGGACTCTCGTCCCAATTCTCGACTTGGACGACAGTGATATTGAATTGACATTGCCATATTCTTCGATTGGGTCTTGGATTTCACGCTCAGAAAATCATCATCAATATAGGCACCGTGTTAGCTTTGCCGATATCGTGTCCAGGTTGTGGGTTCTTCGCAATGCAAATCCCTTTCCCCTACAAAAGATTCGTCTCCACTGGCATTGTCATCGCGACTCAATCGATGTGGATACATGGGTTCACACTGCAATTTCACGTGGCTTCTTGCAAGAGCTCGATCTGGAAGTTTCTCTTCACCAACCTTTGAACTTAACATCTACCCTATTCAATTATGCTAAACCATTAGTGGTTCTGAAATTGGGTGGCAGTATTGTTATCAATCCTCCATCTTCTTCTTCTTCTTCTTCATCCCTGGGCTTCCCGACTCTCAAGGTTCTGCATCTTCATTCAGTGGATTATGCAAACCACGACTCTTTCTGGAGATTCCTCACATGCTGCCCTGCCCTTCAAGACTTGTCTGTAAAATCATTTTCTGGGAACTGCCCCTGTAACTTTAAAATCATTGTCCCTACGCTGCAAAAATTACATTTACATTTCTTACATTTAAGCTACGAACTTGAGATCAACACGCCAGCTCTCGAGCACATTCATTTCAAAGGTCAGCTGAGTAAAGACGTTTTGTTGACAAATCTGTCCAACGTAGTTGACGCAGTTGTTATCGAATCACTTTACATCAGTCTTGATCTTGAAGAATATGGAAATAGAGTAGGGGACTTCATTAGAGCACTCTCTAATGTTAAATCCCTTCATTTGGACTCATTTACCACACATGTAAATATAACACGTTTTTCATGGTCTATTATTAAATGGCTAAATTCTTCTTTTTGGACAAGCAGTGATTAATATTGTTGTGATTATTCAACTTTTCAGTGCCTCTACAATGCTTCTGAATTTGATCCTCCCGTGTTTCATAATTTGGCACTCTTGAAGTTTGATGATTGTACTTACTGTTGGCATGGGCTACTACCCTTGCTTCGACAGTCTCCTAATCTTGAAGCGCTTCTTCTCCAGAAAGTATGTTCACATGATGATATGTTTGATTAGGTATGTTGTGTTATGTTCATAGGATGATATGTTTGTTCACGTTGAATTAATATACTACTGAATCTTCTATTGACAGATTCCAGCAGATCATGAGGAAAAAACATCCATATTTGAATGGATGGTTACGTCATCTCACCTCAAAACAATTTATTTTAAAGGATTTGATGGCTCAATGGATGAGCTGAAATTTGTTAGAGATGTCCTAAAGGAGGCAAGCTTCTTAGAGACAATGAAACTCTATTCTTCTTGTCTGAATTTAGAGGAGAAGCTTCATGTTCTGCAGAAATTATTGATGTTCCCAAGAAAATCTAGCACTTGTCAAATTGCATTTATCTGAATTCTATTTCTTTGAATAACACTCTCTCTCTGTGTTAGCCCTCACCTTCTTGGGATTTGATTCTAGGTCACCTTTTCAATTACAAGAGACTTTACCTGTTGAATCAACTAACACTCTACAACGAACTTGAGTAAAGCACTTTATCTGGTTGGCTTTGCATCGTGTAGGTTAAATGCAGGAAAGATAAATCCAGTAAGTTTGATTTCTTGTGATTTTAGTTAGGGGATGTTGCCATGTTTTATTAATTTTATTCCCGAGTATTAGAAATATTGTTAATCTTCTGTATGGTGGAAAGGGAATGACAGTGAAAATCTAAATATATTGTGAGTGGAACTATTGTTACAACTTTTCTTTTAATTTTCAAAGATGCCCTATGTCTATTCTCTCTCTATTCGTTCTGTGATTTTTTTTTCCTTAAGAGCTTCTTCTTATTGAATTTGTATGAGACATCAACTCTCCTTTCAGCTGCATACTTGGTTCCCTTATCAACTAACTGCATGTACACATTTAGGGGCTTGCATATGGAACTTTTGTATAGAATCCTCAGGAGTTGCTCTCTCATGTAGTTACATTAAGAGGTAAAGGAATTTTGAAATGTTCATCATCTAATCAATACAAGGCTATGGAATCTACAATGAACTTTTTTATGCTGTTATGTTTTAACTGCTCTGTAATGAAATATAATTGTGCTTTGCAAGAATAGCATCAACTTCATTACCGACCATCACACATTATAAAACCCCTAAATTTTTCCACCATACATAAACCTTAAGTAGCTATTTTTGGCACTATACCAACACAAAACCCATACATAAAAACACATAAATATCACTTATATACGACATTCCTTGTCACTAAACAATTTTTGTTGCTACTGTGCATGGTTTGGATGCCTTTTGGATTTGCTGGTACATCATGCCCCTCTTCAACTAGATGCCACAGGTGTTGAAAGATGTTAGATTCCACAAGTGTTAAAAGATGAAAAGTACCTTTGTTTGCATGTTGAAAAAAACAAAAAACAAAAAACAAAAAAACTATAAAAAAAAAAAATAAATAAATAAAAGGAAAAGAAAAGGCTCTCACCTTTAAATACGGGAATTAGATTCTGAGCATTACTGAACCTGGACTTTCTGGTCAGCCAGCATTGTTTTATATGAAGAAAGGGTTTGAAAATCTCGTTCCTGTTCTTAATTGTTAGAGCTATGAATTTTGGGGCATGCGAATGAAGACACTTTTCATCTCATTCCTATCCTGTTGTTTGCATTGAAAAAAATATATGCTCCAAACACTGAAAAGGGAAAGTTACCCCACTTTTTAAAATTTTGGGTTTCCTATCCTGTTGTTTGCATTGAAAAAAATATATGCTCCAAACACTGAAAAGGGAAAGTTACCCCACTTTTTAAAATTTTGGGTTTGCTCCTTTTGTTGTCATACCATATGTTGGTTGGTGAATCATATTTTTTTTCTCTCTTTTTTAATTTCCTTTGCTAAACAGATTGCTCTTTTGAAATCACGATTTTTTTTTTGGTTGAAATATAATCATGAATTTATGCATGAAAGCTATTAAGGTGTATTTGATCACCAAAAGAAAAAATGTCTTTTTGAGTTGTGTAGATCTAAAATCTCAATTGGTTTGAATTGCAGAAGTTGAGTTGAAAAGGCTGGTAACTTAAATAAGAAGAGAAACAGGAAAAGACGGGAAAGAAGAAGGTTTTCAAAATTGGCAGGTTTGTTTTTTAATAAAACAAGTTTTATAAGACAAACAAAATTATGAGGCTTGTATTGGTAGCTGGCATCAGATTTTTCTAAGCCAAGAAGTAGGGTAGGAAGATTACTGATAAGCTGCAGCTTTGGAAATAAAATCCCATTGTAAAGCGTCCTATCCAGTTTATAAAGTGAAGTGAGTGAGTGTGAGACTTTCTTTGTTATAGATCTACCTATTTAACAACACATTTGCAGGATCAAGGTCATGCTATCAGTTGTAATGCATGATTAATATGATAAATCCACCTGATTGAATCCACTTTTGCTGGTTCAATATGACTACTATTTCTTGTAACAATATTAAATCATGTACAACCAAAGACATGGAATTTCCTTATGGTCTATATACTTAATGCATTACTTGCATCTTTTGGAAAGTAAAAAATGAGGATGTTCTTCTATCTTTTAAGGTTTTATTGAATATATGTGTGTGTGTATACTATAAATTCATTAAAATAACCTGGCTAAATCAGCCTGAAGTACATGAAAGAATTGTGGTGGAACATCCTCTATTCACACTAAAAAGTCTAGAAAAAGTTTGGAATATCAATCCCACTAATGATGGCTTCATTTTCGGCCAGGAGCAACAATTTCTTCTTTCGGATCAAGTCTTGTCAAACACTCCCAAATACATTTTGATTCCACCAACTTAAATCAGTCCCACACTTCTCCACTTTTGCTAGAACTTTCGTACTCAAATCAAACCCAAAAGTAGAGTGCCAGGCAGCCTGCACCTTTTCCTCACAACTAGAGTTTGATAACCACATTTCTACAAATCGAAAATGGTTTTTTCTTTGATGGAAGGTCTAAAGGTGCAAAAACAATAAGGAGAGGTCGATGGTTTGAAGAATCAAATTGCAAATGATAGACCCGTGAGCCAGGGAATTTCAAAAACCAACCATTTGTAGGCAACCCCCTGTCAAGCCTTTCCCAAATTGATTTGCCATTCACAAAATACTTACTCCAGGTAAATTTCAGCCCCATGTATTTAAGGTCCATGAAACTACATTCATTAATAACATCACGAAATAATTACATGTGATTGTGAGATCGAATAGCCCCACCCAGTTTTTCATCATGTTTTGTGATCTCATTGAAGTCGCCTATGCATAACCACGGAACTCCAGGATGAGAATTAAGGTGCCTGAGTTTTTTCCATGCTTCCAATCTTCTATTTGTCCTCGGCTCACCATAAAAACTGGTGAAATGCCATTCATTCTCCGTATCTTTATCTATGAAAGCATCAGTGTAAGACCTATGTGAACCGTCAATCTTCAAGTTTATTATTGACTTCCAAAACAAAACCAGGCCTCTTCCTCTTCCTTCCCTTGGAACCCCCCATCTATGATCAAAATCTATGTTACATTGAACTTGTTCTAGCCTTGCTTCATCTATCAGAGTTTCGGCTAAAAAAAAGACAAAGGAAACTTTTGCCTATATAATTTCCACAAGCTCTTTTCTTGTAAGCAGTTTCCCAAGTCCATGACAATTCCATACTAGGCAACTCATTGTTCTTGGTGGGGCTGGGAACCAGCCTCCAGCATATCGAGATAGTCATCATCTTCAACTTTAAAACTTGAAGCCGCTTGTTAGGTAATTCTGGAAGAACCTCACTCGTACTGGCACACCGTTTTTGGCCTGGGCAGTGCATGAATTTTGTGTTGTCCTTGAAACTCTCGGGTCTTGCATAGTGTGACCAGGTAGGGAGCACACGTAGCTGATTGGGCTTTGATGATACCCTAACAGAATCCTGGGCAGTATGTGATTCATTAACGCAGTGGGCATGTAATTCATTAGCCCGATTTGGAATTGGGAGAGTGTGGGATGCACGTGTTTCACTTTCAATTGGAATTGAATGCACAGAGTCAATGGAATCGAATTTTGACAGCTCACTAATATCCGTTACTTTGCGTTTCGATATGTTTAATTCCTTTGTCCAAAACAGCTGGAGGAATTATAGTGTCCTGACTCACCCGAATAACTTCTAGCCGCAACTCAAGTAACGTATGTGCATGCAAATTATCTCCTTGTCGAACGTTTCTTGCTGATTTAGGACTGTTCAAATTCTTCGGGCTGTTTCTTTCACCACCTTTCTGCCGTTCAGATGCAACCAAGGCACTCAGATTCCCCGGGGCTTGGACTGAGCCATCGCAATCCGTAGACGAGCCAATTTGCTTCCTTGTCAAGTAAAAACCTAGGACATTGATAACATTCTTTTTTAGTAGGACAAAAACTGGAGCTCGTATACTAGGACCAAACTGACGTTGATCAGATTGAAGTGTCCCCTCATTGTCAATCCACATCTCACAATCCTTATCGTCATTAGTGAGACGACCACACCAGTAACATAAGTTTGGAAGTCTCTCATACTTGAAACTAACCCATGTTTGCTTCTCATTCCCCAAATAGATTAGACATCCATGGCACAAAGGGAGTGATAAATCAATTGAGACCCTAACATGTGAAAAACTACCTGTGTCTGTATTTTTAGACTTATTAGGACAAGAAACATCTCCAATTACAGAACTTATCTTTTCCGCTGCCTCCATGGTCATATAGCATATCAGGATGCCATGGAGCTGAACCCAAAAGCTTGCTTTATCAAATTTGAGATCCTGAATGGAGTCCTTGTAACGTTCCAGTCAAAGTGAAAAAAAAAAAAAAAAAGGAGGGAAAGGGTCAGATTTTTATGGCTCTCACATGCCTCCTAGCTACCCCACCCATTCCCAACCACACATCTTGCAAAATATCTCCCTCTCTCCCTCTTTGGTCGGCCATCCCTCTTGTTCACATTTTGTTTCCTTTCTTTTCTTTTTACACAACACTTCTCTCTCATAACTCCCTCACTCTCCATCCGGTACCACTCCTCACCTCTTCAACCACCATTTTTCTAGTAAGATTACCGAAAAACTCTCTAGGAACCTCTAAGGCACCTTCATCTTTTTGATTTAAGGTAAGGCTCCTAATCTTTTGGTGGGTTTATATGCTTTTGCTTGAGGTTAAATTTATCTAAGCTTTAATAATAATACCCATGTGATTTATGAGCAGTAGAAGTGATATTTATGTGTTTTTATGTATGTGTTTTGGTCTTGGTGGATGTATTTGATTAGTGGGTTTATGATTTTTGCAATGATGATTAGCTAAGTGGTGAAGATTTGGGAGTTTTGGCTTTCTAATGTGAAATAGTTTATGAATCTAATTTTTATTATGTATCAGGAGCTAATGGAGGATTTACATTTGAGGTTCGTAATGGTGGGATTTGTTATATATGATGTTGTTTTATGGGTCTCTTGAAAATGACATGTATATTGAGAAAGAAATTCATAAAGTATTAGGATCTCTTATGGTAAAGGTGAAGCTTGGAATGACATGATGGTACATTGGAGTCTATGCCTTGTAATGAAATTATTGAGAAACTTTGGAATTGGAATACATTAATTGTGAGGTTAAATCCTAGGCTTGCCTAATTAATTCCTTAGTTAGCAATTTCAAATTCATAGCTAGATGCAATGTCATGCTTTATGCCTATTGTGATAAGTTTGATTGATATTGCTTAGGTTCTAGCCAATCTTATTTGGAGAGTGAAAAGTTAGGCTTTTGCGGGTTGCAAGGTAAGTAGATTGTTAAGTGTGGAAATCAAGAAATGTATGTATCTAGCTGTATTCGAGGTCAATTGGTCCTCCAGAGAGAGAGAGAGAGAGAGAGAGAGAGAGAGAGAGAGAGAGAGAGAGAGAGAGAAGAATTGGAACTAAAATTAAAACATTCTTACTAACCAATTCACTCACTAATGAACTCTCTAACTGTCACACTCACTAATTGTTACTAATTAATTCTTATACAATTGCTGCCATACCACTACAATATACCGCTGCAATACCATTCCTAAGAATACCTCCCCCATTAAAGCACCTTGCTCACAAGGATATTCAAGAAATCCAAAAGATTCAAGGAATTCACACTGGAACCTTGAATGAGATGAATCAGAATCTTAATGCCATTTCACAGAAGTTGAACTCTCAGGATGTCAATCAACATTCCCCTTAGAGAACTATACCTACAAACCAAAATTCTTCAACCTTTTCTCTTGTGAAACCTGTGAAGCTAGATTTTCCATGTTTCTCGAGTGATGATCCTGCTAGTTAGGTTTACAAAGCTAATTAGTACTTTGGGTATTATCAAACCCCAATTGCAAAAAAGTTATTAATTGATATTTTTCATATGGAATTAGAGGCCCTAATCTGGTTCCAAGAAGCAGAGGAGGTTGGAGTGTTTTTTGATTGTGAGTCCTTAGTGCAAGCTCTACACATGAGGTTTAGGTCTGCTGCATACGGTGATCCTATGAAGGTGCTAACAAGGCTAAGGCAGACATCAATAGTTGCTTTGTGTAAGGGCCTCTCTCCTTTACACAAGCTAAGTTGCTTTTTAAGTGGCTTGAAAGATGAGATAAGGCTACTCGAGAGGATGCTTAACCCTCAATCCTTGAATGCAGACTTCGAATTGGCCAAGATTTAGGAGGAATATGTGCTGAGTTGCAAAAGGAATGCAAAGTATCAACAAGAATCAAGTAAGAATTCTATCTTGGGTTTGCCTAGGTTTAATGCAGTGGTAAAAGCTAATCCTAAGATACCAATTAAAAGAATAAAGGCGTAAATGTACTTTTAGTCCCTACATTTTGGATTTTTTTCATTTTAGTCCCTATATTTTAATTTTACCACTTTTAGTCCCTAAATCAATTAACACATTCCATTTTGGTCCTTTCTGTTAGCCCACTAACGAAAATTGCTTAGGTGGCAAACTGAGTGCATTGCTTGTTGACGTGACCAATTAAAAAAAATTAATTAACATTTAAAAAAATGCCATGTTAGCTTCTAAATAAAAAAAAATTAAAAATAAAATTAAAAACAATAAAATACATCAATTCAGATCTAATTCTATGCAAACACAAATAACACCATCCCAGATTTAAACATCAACACAAGAACACAATTACACGGCCCACCCAAACCCAGACTACACTGTCGCCATTTCCTTCCTCAAATCCCAAGCTCACTCCCTTAACCACCAAACACAAACTCTCCAGTGGCAGTACACACACGCAACAAAATAGTAGTAGAAATTGAGACATTTTCGCTAGTAGTAAAATCACACGACAAAAATAGCACATCATTCATTCACTCACTCCATTTATTCCCTCTCTCTCACTCCTTCTCTCTCCATTTTTAATAATTATGCTTATCATCATGACTACCATCACTGGTCCCACCTGAAATTCCATTTTTGCCCTCCACCACCATCACCAACACCGACCGGTTCATCCTTTACGGATCCAAAACAACCGCCACCGTCCCAAAATCTATGTATAGCAAAATCACAATCCTTAGGTTTCTTTGTTCTGGATTGATTCTTGGTGTTGGTTAAGGCCAATGTTGGTCTCCGAAATCTTAGGGTTTGAGATTGCGCTCTTAACCCTAATCTTCTTTATCGGTGTACTAATTCGCCACAAGTGGAAGGATGTGGAAGCGAAGAGGGAGGAGCTCATGAGGCTTGTGGCCATGGCCTCCGAAGAGGTTGCCATGGCCAAGGTTGAAGCTACTGTACAGTATAGACCAGTTTTAGTCGTAGGACAGTTTGTGTTTGGAAGTTGAGGGAGTGAGCTTGGGATTTGAGGAAGGAAATGGCAAAGGTGTAGTCTGGGTTTGAGTGGGCTATGTAATTGTGTTCTTGTGTTGATGTTTAAATCTAGGATGGTGTTCTTGTGGCTTCTTTGTGTTTGCATAGAATTAGATCTGAATTGATGTATTTTATTGTCTTTAATTTAATTTTTTCTTCTTTTTATTTAGAAGTTGACATGGCATTCTTTTAAATGTTAATTAATTTTTTTTTAGTTGGCCACATCAACAAGCAATGCACTCCGTTTGCCACCTAAGCAATTTTCGTTAGTGGGTTGAGTTTGTGTTTTTCATGTTTGGTTCTGGGTTTTTGTTTTATGTTATTGTGTTGATGTTTAAATTTGTGATGGTGTTCTTGTGTGTTATTTGTGTTTGTAGTAAATTAGATCTAAATTGATGTATTTTATTGTTTTTAATTTTGTTTTTTCTTTTTTAATTTCATTAAAATTGATTAATAAATTCTTTTATATTTAGAAGCTGACATGACATTTTTTTGATGCTAATTATTATTTTTTTTAATTAGCCACGTAGCAAGCAATGCACTCAATTTGCCACCTAAGCAATTTCTGTTAGTGGGCTAACAAAAAAGACCAAAATGAAATGTGTTAATTTATTTAGGGATTAAAAATAGTAAAATTAAAATGTATGGACTAAAATGGAAAAAAAAAAAAAAAAGCCAAAATGTAGGGACTAAAAGTGCATTTACACCAAGAATAAAACTTGCACAAATAGATGAGAGAAGAATGAGGGGCCTATGATATAATTGTGATGAGAAGTGGGGACCTGGGCATAAATGAAAGAATGTAAAATTGTTTTTTTTTACAATCTGGAGTGCAGATTATTAAATTGGAGGAGGATGTGGATAGTGATGTTGTTACCAAGATTGCTGGGAATAATCATTCCAATCAGGAAAAGGATGTTGACATTGCCTTGTTTGCTTTAATAAGAGCTCCTACACCTAGCACTATGAGGGTTATGAGTAAGGTCAATGGTAGTGGGTTAGTAATACTTGTAGACACAGGTAGTACTCATAATTTTGTTGATGCACCATTGGTTTCTAGTTTGCAGCTAAGGGTAGATGTTACAAAAATCTTGGAAGCTAAGGTGGCTAATGGTTCTATTGTGAAGACTTAAGGCTTCTGTAGTAGTGTACCAGTGTGTGTTCAAGGGGTGGAGTTTTGTATCCAATTCCATGTATTGGCATTAGGAGGTTGTGATGCAGTGCTGGGCACTTAATGGCTAAGTACTCTTGGAGAGATATAATGGAATTTCCAGCTCTAAATTTTTGCTATGGGAATTAGTAGGTTTTGTTGCAATGTTTGAGTCCACCCTTAGGGTCCTCTATAATGGATTGTGATCAGTTCTTTAAGATTCCAGTAAAGAAGGGTTTGTTACTGCAAATTACTATTGCGGAGGATGATGTGCTAGAAGCTAAGGTGCCTGCAGTAGTGGAGTCATTATTGTAGGAGTTTGATCACATCTTTGAGACTTCTATAGGTTTGCCTCCTTTCAGGAGTCATAAACATCATATTACTTTTTATGGAGGGCACTCAATTAGTTTGCCAAAGGTCTTATAGATATCCATTTTATCAAAAGAATGAGATTGAGAAGATTGTGAAGGAGTTGTTGTCTGTGGGTTCAATTAGGAACAATAGCAGTCCCTTTGCTTCTCCTATTTTGATGGTAAGGGATGAATCATAGAGGGTGTGTATTGATTATAGGGCATTAAACAACATCACTATTAAAGGCAAGTTTCCAATTCCAGTCATTGATGAATTGCTGGATGAGTTGAATGGAGTTTTTATTTTTTTCAAGCTTGATTTAAGGTCCGGATATCATTAGATTAGAATGAAGGAAGAGGACATACCCAAGACACTTTTAGAACACATGAAGACCATTATGAATTCTTAGTAATGCCATTTGGCCTAACCAATGCTTCCTTAACCTTCCAATCTTTGTGCTAGTTTTCTTTGATGATATATTGGTATATAGCAAGTCACTATCTAATCATATTCTCCACCTTAGAACTGTTTTGGAGATTTTAGTTACTAATAAATTGTATGCCAAAAGATCTAAATGCACGTTTTCTTGTAAAGAAGTAGAGTACTTGGGACATGTCATCACTAGTGAAGGGGTACACACTGACCCTAAGAAGACTCCCGCCATGCAGCAGTGGCCTATTCTTAAGGATATTAAGTCCTTGAGAGGGTTCTTAGGTCTCATTGGTTATTACGAAAAAATTGTTAAGGGGTATGGCCAGATTGCAGCTCCTTTGATAGCTTTGTTGAAAAAGGATTCATTTTCTTGGTCAGAAGAGGCTAAGTTGGCTTTCCAACAGTTCAAGGTAGCTATGGTTCAACCACCTATGTTGTCCTTGCCAAATTTCGGAAAAAAAAAAAAAAAAATTTATGGTAGAGTGTGATGCTTCAGGGAAAGGGTTAGGTGCAGTCTTGATGCAATAAGGTAGAGCTATAGCCTTCCATAGTTAGGCTCTAAAGGGTAAGAATTTGGTTTTATCTACCTATGAGAAGGAATTATTGGCTTTAGTCACTACTGTCAAGAGATGGAGGGCTTACTTGGTGGGAAGACCTTTTATTGTCAAGACTAATCAGCAAAGCTTAAAGTATTTTTTGGAGCAAAAAATTGGTACCCCAAATCAGCAAAATTGGGTCGCTAAATTGTTTGAGTATGCTTTCGTGGTTGAATATAAGAAAGGGAAGGATAATTTGGTGGCTGATGCACTCTCTTGGAAGGTTGAAACTTAAGATTGTACCGTTGATGGTGACTTGGGTTCTCAAAATGGGGTTTTGTGCATAATTACCTTTCCATCTCCAGCTTGGTTGGCTGACCTTAAAACCAGCTATGCCACAGATCAGCAGGTGCAAGGTATTTTACAAGTCATTCATTCAGGGAAGGAAGTTCCAAAGGGCTAGTTAGTGCAAAATGAACTACTTTTGTACAAGGGGAAGATTTATTTAGGTACTTATGATGCTTTGAAGGCTGTTGTTCTACAACAAGTTCATAACAGTCCCTTAGGGGGTCATTCAAGTTTCCTTAAGACTTTACATAGGGTTAGGAGAGACCTTTATTGGCCTGGGTTGAGAGAGATGTGAGGAAGCATGTTAGAGAACGTGATACCTACCAAAGACTTAAATTTGAGACTTGTAATGTAGTTGGTCTGTTACAACTACTACTTATACCTGAAAAGCCTTAGCTTGATATGAGCATGGATTTTGCTAAAGGGCTTTCCAAGTCACAGTCAAAGGATATGGTTCTAGTGGTGGTGAATAGGCTTATCAAGTTTGTTCACTTTGTGCCATTATCCCACCCTTATACTGCTGCTGAAGTAGCCTTTCTTTATCTGCAATATGTCTTCAAGTTGCATGGCATGCTAGCTTCAATTGTTAGTGATAGGGATCATGTGTTCACTTCTCATTTTTTACAGGATTTGATGAAATTGCAAGGGGCTTAGTTAGATATGTCATCAGCTTACCATCCTCAATCAGATGGTCAAACTGAAGTAGTTAACAAGAGCCTAAAGCATTACTTAAGAGATTTTGCAGCAAGCAAGCCTCACTCTTAGGTGGAATGGCTACCTTTGGCAGAATTTTGGTTTAACACCAAGTTCCATACCTCTATTAAGCTGGTATCGTTTGAGACTTTATATGGCTATTCCCTTCCTAGATTAATGGATTACATACCAGGTACAACTAAGGTTGATAGTGTGGATGTGCATTTGAGAACCAGACATCAACTCATTGCCTTAATGAAGCATAATCTCTCGGCAACTTAGGAAAGGATGAAGTTAATTGCTGATCAGCATAGAATTGAAAGGGAGTTTGCAAAAGGTGATTCGGTTTATCTCAAGTTACAGCCATATAAACAGAGGACTATAAGGCAGAAACACTAGAGAAAATCATCACCTAGATACTATGGCCCCTTCCAGATTTTACAGATGATTGGCAAGGTGTCTTACAAGTTGGATTTGCCACCTGAATCAAGGCTTCATCCCACCTTCCATGTTTCCTGTCTTATACTCCATCCTCTCATAGAAATAGTAAACCTTATCATAAATTAATTGAGAGTAAAGTGCATCATTTTCCATACTCTAGGAATACCTAAAAATCACTCCACACAACAATACAAAAATAATTGGAAGTGTACTTATTATCCAGGTCAGCCTTGGTGTGCTTTTCTTGCCAATAGTCACAATATATATACATTAAAACACATTCAGATCTAAAAATTGTGTCTTTCTTTTATAAATAGTTATCGAATAAAACATCAACTTCTGGAGTTTCTTTTATAAAGGACCCGTCAAACAGCTTTTTTTTTTTTTTTTGGGGGGGGGGGGTGTGGGGGAGTGCAATTATCAAACTACTTTGCTTATAGAAAAGTATGAGAAGCCAATACCAGGCAAAAGCTTTTGGAATGGAAGAAAATATAATTTAAAAAGAAAAACTTAGAACCACGTTGATGGCTTCTGAAAAGCAGAGAGTCGCCATGCATTAATATATAAACTATGATCATATACTATGATTTCGCTATGTTGATGGCTTTTTGGATGAAAGAGATCTACAACAAATAGGATGAATGGAAGAGCCAAAATAGTACATTTTGAAAGTTCAATTAGTGTCTAATACACCAATGAATGTTTAGACTCCCAAATACAAAATTATCAACTCAAGCTTATGCACAAGCAATATATGTGCGGAATGATGAATATAAGCTAAACCAAATAGGCAAAACACTCCATACCGAAATTAATCACAATCACAGCAGTAATTAAAAGGAAAAGAGTAAGGGAAGAGAGATGCAAACACAAAGATAATACGGCAATGTATTATCGAAGAGAAAACCAAAGTATTCAGCGAAAAACCTCTCCGTCGCCCTCCAAACGGTCAATAATTTACTAGAGAATGAAGTTGGGATACATGAATAGTAAAAGACCCTCCAAGCCTAATCTACCCAGTGCACCTAAGCCCTCCAAGCTTCTTACTCCAACAAGGTTATGCCAAAACATGTTTTCTCTAGCTTATCAGATCTCGCAATAAGCCTATTGCATCCCCCATCTTTGGCAACTTTTAATGCTTTCCAAGCTCCAAAAACACTTCACACCTTGAATGAGTGTGGGTAGTGTTTAGGTACAAATCTCCTCTCAATGGGTATAACAATTGAAGAGGGAATGATAGGAGACTACAAAGGTTTCTCTCTAAGAATGAGTAAGAGCTTGTTTGGATTAGGGGTGTTTTGAGTTATATAACTGGAAACTCATAACTGAGTTATCAAAAAATGTGAAACCCACACAATTTTCAGTGTTTGGCTTGATTTCCTAATCCTGTTTTCATCACTCAAACTCAAAAATTTTGAGTTTGAGTGATGAAAACTGAAAACACCATATTTGTGTTTTCAGTTTTTGAGTTACATAACTCAGTGGCATTGTTGTAAATGTTTGGACTCTGTAGGACCCAGAGTAGTTATGTTGTCCCGTCAATTCACTAGAAATTCCCAAAACTCAATTTTCTTTCTTCTTCTTTATCTCGTCTTCTTTCTGATCTTTCTTTTTTGTTCTTCTCTCACCAGGCACTCACACGCCGAAAAGCTCCACGCCGGTCACTCAATCGCCGAAAAGCTCCACGCCGGTCAAAATCAAACGCCGATCCACACCATTGAAACACAAAAATCAACCGATTCAAGCCACGCCGACCCATAACCCGATCTCAAACCCGATCTCCAAACACCGGCCCATCTCAAACCCGATCTCCAAACACCGACCCATCTCAAACCCGATCTCCAAACGTCGACCAATCAAACCCGATCTCCAAACGCTGACCCATCTCAAACTCAATCTCCACTGTAACCCATCCCCAAAAACCCGATCAACCCACCATCACCAATCCGAACCCACCACTGAAACAACCCACCACTTTAAACCCAATAACCACCGGTTGAAGAGGGGAGAGACAGAGAAACCTGAGAAAGAAACAGAGGAGTGAGTGATCGGCGTGGAGCTTTTCGGTGAGTGAGTGATCGGCGAGGAGCAGAGGATGAAGATTTGATATAGATTGAAGAGGGGAGAGACGGAGAAAGAGAGAGGCAAAAAAATTTGATAGGAAAGAGGGAGAGTCAGACAAATGAAAGGTGAGAAGCAGAGGATGAAGTTTTTTTTTTTGGTTAATGGGACGCGGGTAGCAACATTAGCATGGGTTCTGTCAGTGGATGGGGTCCACGATTTTAGAGAAAAGTTGTATAGTTATATCACTGAGTTATGAGTCCAAACATTTCTCTTGCAATTTTTGAGTGAAAATGAGATTTGAGAACTGAGTTATAAGTTTTGAGATTGAGTTATGGATTTTAAAAACTGAATTATAAAAACTGAGATACCACTAAACCAAACGGGCCCTAACTCTCTCTAATAGGGTGAATTTGTTGTAGAAACCTCTCTTAGGGTTTTTCTTTCTAAATAGCCACACTACATTTCGTGGGTATAAGGGTATTTATTACATAGTTTTGAAACCCAAACTGGACCGTACGGTCCGATCGAGAAAACCTCGAACCACTCATTTTTGCGGTTCTTTTAGCCTTAAGAACCGCTTTATGAGAAAAAAATAGAGACTCATGCGAACCGCGGTCAGACCTCACGGTTCTATGAACCGTGAATGGTTCTGGAGGTTCTCATAGGTCACTTTAAAAAAAAAAAAAAAAAACTCAAAACCTTAAACGACACCATACTGAAGTATTTACTATTTTGGTTGGAATAAAAAAATCCAAACAAAAAACGTAAAAAAGAAATTAGAAAATAGAGGATCTGACCCAGAAAACATCTGATTCTCTTTGTTTCACCCTCAAAAAAACATCTCACATAATCCAAACACAAAACAAAATCCAATTCTTACAATAAAGTTCAATTAGAACAAGCAAATATGAAGAAGTTCAATTAGAACAAAGAAGAAGAAGAAGAAGAGGAAGAAGTCGATTTGACCTAGTCTGGTGGTGGGGAGGAGCATGAACGGCGGTGGGGCGGCGAACGAGGTAGTTTTGCATGGGGAACGCCGATCTCCACCGGCTTCCTATTCTTCTTCTCTGTTTTGCTCGCACTCCATCTTTGAGTTTTTGACATGCTATTTCATTATTATTTCCTCCAGAGTCTTCTTCTATTTTTGGTAAATGAACTCCACTTTTTTGCTTTTGCTTTATTGTTATTACTTTACTGTCAACCACGTGCTTTCCTATCAACCACTTCTTCTTTTTTTAAACAAGTCAAACAATTGTCCACCGCTTTTAGTTCTAGGCTCTAGCTTTCGTATTTATCCTATAGTTTTTTTTTTTTTTTTTTAATTCATAAATGCTGGGCTATTCAAATGGGATTGGGCATTAAAAAAAACTATTTGGGTTGTCAAATGGGCTTAGTCATGGGCGAACATTAATTTATCTCTTTATCATTTTATTGGGTCTCATAAAATAAAAATAAAAAATATTGAGTACTCAAATGAGCTTTGTCATAACTTAAGAGTTCTAACAAAAATTATAAATATATATATATATATATATATATGTATGTATATAATTATTTATCTTTATTTTTAGATAAATTTTCAATTTTTACTAATTTAATATATTTATTTATATTTTAAATAATTATTAAATTAATTATAGCATCATCGCGATTCGACCTCAGTCTAACCTCAAAAACCTTGAACCTCTCCCTTTTACGGTTCATTGAACAGTCCGAGTTTCAAAACCTTGATTTATAGTAGTGTGTATGAGGAATACGAAAAGTCAATTTTCATCAAATAGGGCATTCTGGAGACTCAACCTCGTGACTAGAACTAGTCGCGAGTCTGAGTCGCGAGCTAACTTCCTGGCTAGACTAGAAGTTTTATCCTATAATGCTCCAACTGTCGTGACCCTTCAGCTCCCTTGCATGCTTCACACATGTGCCATTCTGGCGATTTTCCAATTACGAGATCTAGTCGTGAGACTCTTTGAATTGCACACATCTTGAGTTTTTCTTCACACTCTCTCATACAGAACCCTTACATAATTCTCACCTAAATACAGGATTTCTACATGCTGAATTACAAGCAAATTTGGTACGGAATAAAGCCAACACATTGTTGATTAAATTTAACCTTACAATCTCCCCCTTTGGCTATTCCATGACAAAACACCCTAAAACAGACTCTAGACTTAAATGTGACTTTGAGAACAATGGCAAAACTCACTCACACCTAAATCTAGAAGCTGTGATACACTTGGAACATATATAACTCTAACCTGAAACACTTGCACAAAACACATTAGATCCTCAAGGTAAAACAAGTAATAAAAGGACAAGTATAATGTGACAAGTAAATTGTGATCAAATAAACATGATGTAAAACATATGAGCAACTTGATCATACACCAAAACAGTCATAAAGAAATTACTACAATGATCACATAGCAAAGCAAATGATCATCCGAACATACATTCAATGAAGCACAATAGCATAAGGATGTATGCATGTCCAACACTTAACCAGTGCAAGAACACTAAAGCAATAAGCATTAGATTTAAATTGCATCAAGCATACAAGATCCAACAAGGGCATAAGAGTAATGTACTAAAGAAAATGCATAACATTAACTAAAAGTACTAAGTTACAAAATAAAGGTTCAAAGATAAAAACAAACAAAACAAAGTTTTCTTATAATTAAAGTCTTTTCCCCTTAGTATATGTATCTCCCCTATGGTAATCTCTCCCCCTAAGAATGTGCATTAGATAGAATTTCTCCCTCTAAAAATGTGCACAAGGGTCATATAGAAATGACAAAACTCTCTAGTATACTCTCTAGAGTGTACTCTCCCCCCTTTTTGTCACGAATAGACAAAGGGTTAAGGAGAAACGAAAGCAAGAGATGAAAGTATAAACAATGATAATGATGCATGAGGAGTGTGAGATGAATAAGAAAATGAAACTCAAACCTAAGAAAAAAAAAAAAAAAAAAAAAAAAAAAAAAAAAGCTACAAAGCATTATATAAACATGACATACTAGGATGAAGAAATAAGGTATAGACCAATGCATGAGAAAGGTAGCAAAAGTGTGTGCAAGAGGTGGCTATGTGCAATGCATGACCAAAGCATTGAAAATGGACATGTGGGGCAAGGTGTGTTAAATACACAACCAATTAACCAAACATGATTCTAGTGAGGAAACATGAGAAACCCCAAAGTTTGGTACTCATCGGAGTCCAAACAAGTGAGAAAATACCTAAGAGGCATTTTATCAAACACCTATCATGCACACTATGAACAACAATGTGAAACAATGATGAACATCATGAAATCTACCCTTAATACATATTCTTTTTGCCATAAGGGACCAACATCCAAAGCAAATCATCAAAAGAAACCAATCCCATACAAAAATTTAACAGAAAAAATAAGTTTTCAATCCCCTATGATGAAATCCCAATCAAGAGCACAACACTTCTCCAAAACATAATCTAAGGATCCAAATCAATGAAAAAAGTTTAAAATTACCTTAGAGATATTAATGGAATGAAAAACTATTCAAATTGATTGGTTTTTGGTGTAAAAGTATTGAAAGAGGGGTTTAAGAGAGAATGAGAGAAGTTTAAAACAGGTTTCCCACAAAAAACACTTTAAAAAGCTGTTTTTGGGTGATTTGCGACTGGGCAAGTCGCAAAGTGAGTCGTGAAGATTTTGCGAGTCGCGAGTGAGTCATGAAGATTTTCACGAGTCACGAGTGAGTCGTGAAGATTTTCGAGAGTCGCAAGTGAGTTGCGAAAGCTTATGGATGAACTCGTGACTTGCATTGCGCGACTGGTGAGTTGTGAGATGAGTTGCAAAAATTTTTACGAGTTGCGAATGAGTTGCGAGTGAATCGCGAAAAACTCTGACAGCTGTTTTTCAACATAAAATATGTTTAAAACAATGAAAAACAAAGTAAGCACAAAACATGAACACAAAAAGTGATAAAAATCACTTCCAAATACATATAAAATGATCAAAAATCTTTTTAGTTTGATCCATATATAGATGAGTACACACACATCACATTTAAACAAGTACAATCGAACAAATGAATAAAGCATTCATTGAACATTAAGCATGTGTGTTGCGTGTGTGTATCAAATGTAGGATAGTCCTCAGTCTAGAGTAAAGCTTTAGTGATTAATTCAATCAAGTCATACACAACTAATACTATGTCAAGTGTTTTATTTCAATTATAGGAATGAACATATATGACCTCTCACAAGAAAATGGTTATGTATCTTTGAAGTTTTTCATTTGGCTTCTTTACAATTCATAACATTTAATCATTTTTTATCTTTACATCTCTTTTTAAGATCAATGCTTGAAATTTTTTATATTTCAAATTGATGAGTAAGCCTTTGGCTTTTAGGGCATCATACATTTTTATAAAAGTCATTTCCCTTTTTCCTAGTTGAATACTAGTATGTGTGACGGCTTTTGATATTTACATTAGTTGAGCTCTTTAAGCAAAAAAAAAAAAAAAAAAAAAGAGTGGGAAGAGATATAAGCACAAGTCTACGCATGTATCGAAATCAACATGACTATTGACTAATCATTCATGACAAGCTTAAAGATCGATTTACAACAATCACACATAAATGTCAAGATTTTTCCCACAAAGATAGATGTGCATATATAACAAGTTAAGATTATAAATACACTACGCCATTAGTACGAAGGTACTAAGCCAAACTCACATGAGATATCTGTTCAAATATATACGATCAAATTTTTTGAATTTTTCACTTCTTATATGTTTTTGGATTTTTTACACACACAAAAACAAAAGCATAAAAGTAAGATCAAATGCAAAAACGACGAAAATAATGCATATAAAGAGATGCATGATGCACAAATGCATGACAATGAAGCATATAATGCATGAAGGGTTCTACAAAAATCGAAAGAATTTGGTCAAGGACTAAAAGAGAAAAGGCTTAGCCATAGGAACCCTTCCTCGTCCAAATGGAATGATTTTTTGGAATGAGTGTCTCATGAAAAGTAAGACAAGGGTTGGAAGAATGATAATCAGAGATGCACACAGACAAGGAGGTAAGAACATCAAACATTTTTTCAACAATTTATCATCTTCTCCCAAAACTTGTTTTGCTTTCATAAGACAACTTCCAAAAAGCTCAAGTTTATCTTTTTTTTTTATTCTTTTAAGAGCTTGTAACTTAGAGCAATGAGGTCTAAGATGATCAAGGGCACCACAATGGTGACAAACAATGCATTTAGGTCCATTAGGCTTTTTAGGGAGGGATCTAGCAACATGGTATTGTTTTCTCTTCAACTTGAGACATTGTGGTATTATGTGACTAATCACACCACAATGGTGGCAAGTTGGAACAAATTTAGATCCATCCAAAACCTTAGCTTGAGACCTAAATGGAGTCTTTGGCTTAATAGCCTTTTTTTCCACTTTTTGATTTCTTTTGTTTGGAGGAATGTACACCGATTTGTCTTTAGTGGTAGAACACACAATAGGCACAAAATCGGATACCACAACATGATTGCAACAAATATTTTCATCCTTATTAGCAATAGGTTCAGCAATCAAACACTTGGCATGCATTTTAAGAGATTCATAACATTTTAGCTCATTAACAAAGTTTGTTAGACAAAACAAGTATAGCATCCAAGTCCATATTCGAACATTCAAACTCTTTCAACTTTTCAAAAGAATTTTCAAAAAGTTTCTTATATTTCTTAACCATGTTAGGACATATGTGGTTCACTTAATATGAGCATATGTCATTCTTTTATGTAATTGGCTAATCTTTTGATAAAATACACTTTACTTGTATTTGGGTAGATCTAGGATGAGTTTAATATTTCAAGAAATCTTATTTCAAGATCAAGTGTTAAAGCCATGCAAGACTGTCCAAGAAACAAGTTGAGAAGTGCTCTATATTAAAGCTCGACAGTTGCATCTATCGAGCTTTAAGAAGCTCTTCCGGCCTCGTGGCTCGACAGCTGTTCGACAGCACCTCGACACCTTTAGCTGTTGAGATTTAAAGAAAACAAATTTTTAGTACTGTTTTGATTATAATCTGTGGATATGTCTTTGGGCCTTCTTTTCTCACAATTCTATACATATAAAAGGATTGCTTTAAGGGTCGTAAACAGAAGCACAAGTTGCATAAGTATTGAGCAAAGTCTGTTCAAGCAATTTGTGACCGGAAACAAAGTTTGCCCTAGTTCATCTCTTTGTGAAGAAACTGTTGTGTCTTTGCACCATAGGATTTTGTAACCAAACATCTTCTTGTTCTTCATTGTGAGGATGAATTAAAGAATTTTGCAGCTAACATCTTTCTCAAGTTGGTGATTAAAGTCGCGTACTGGGATCCGCGCAATTAGTTAGTCATATACTGGGAGCCGTGCATTGAAAATGAGAGATAATCACTACAGAACAAGTCGAATTGGGTATTGGGGTAAGGGTTCAACTGTAGGTTGATATAAGGTATTGTGATTTCTTTACTTGTAACCGCTTGTTGTGGTAATAGTGGATTCTCAGGAGAGGTGACCTTAAAATCACCTGGTGGAGTTTTTACCATGTAAGTTTTCCCCATTTGTAAACAAATCACTGTGTCAAATTTATTTTCCACTACATTTTAGTTTATTGGTGATCTGTTTGTGCTACCACGTGTTTGCATGTTAAATTGATTAATTAATTAAACTTAGTGAACTAATTAATTAATCCATCACAAGGGGTCAATACGTTTTTGGACTATCAAACCAATTTGTTAGATTTATTGAGCTTAGCAATTAAATCATCCTTTTCACAAAATAACTTACTCAAATTCTTTTGAAACTTCTTAGAATTTTTCGTCAAGGGTTTGATATTAGAAATATCAACAACACCTAAGGGTTCATGTAACATAGCATCACAATCATGAGGATTATCAGTCATAGAGGCATTTTCACAAACATGTGGCATGTTATATTCATCAACATCCAAAACATGCATAGAAACATACAAATCACTATCCATGGCAAAAAACACAAGAGGTCAAGGATTGTAGTTAGGTAATGAAACCACAACAAGTGCACCCGCTCTGGTTCCAATTGAAAGTTCAATTAGTGTGTAAAACATCAATGAACGTTTAGACCCCCAAATACAAAATTATCAACTCAAGCTTATACACAAATGATATATGTGCAGACTAATGAATATAAGCTAAACCCAAATAGGTAAAACACTCTAAACTAAAATTAATCACAACAACAGCAGTAATTAATAGGAAAAGAGTAAGGGAAGAGAGATGCAAACATAAAGATAACACGATGGTGTGTTATCGAAGAAAAAACCGAAGTACTCGGTAAAAAACCTCTTCGTAGCTCTCCAAGCAGTCAATAATCTACTAGAGAATGAAATTGGAATACATGAATAGCAACAATAAAGGCAGTTGCAAAGAGGAATATCAAATCCAAGGAGGAGAGAGATGATGGCAGCTAGTGTGTGAGAGAGAGCGAGAGAGAGAATGAGTGATGAGTAGTACTTGGGAACTGACTAAGAAACAAATGGAGATCTTGGGAATTCAAATCCTTAAAGTTAGTTGTTTTTTTTTTATTTATTTATATATTTTTTTTATGTGTTCCTTGCTTTTTTTATTTTTTTAATTTTTTTTAAAATTTCTCTCTCAAATATATCTTTTCAGGATTTAAAAATACAACTTTTTTTTTTTTTGTTTTTTTTGAAACCATAAAATGGTGAGTTTTACACTTGAGTCTATTATTTGGCGAATGTTTTCTAGGCAATGTTTGTTTCGGCTACAAAGAAATTTGGGAAAACATTTTGCACCCTTGATAGTGTTTGGGTAAACTTGAAAATACGGTCAAACTGAAAATAAATTCAGTTGACCATAAAATAAGGTAATGTGGAGTGCAATTAGTTTTACACTTCAAATTTTCCTTCAAATAATTTTCCTATGGTCACACCTTTGCTAGCCGAAGGAAAAAGAGAGAGAACTTACCCATGGTTCCAACCCAAGTCGTGCCTCCTCTCACTAGCCCGCCATTGTCATCCTTCTCTCTTCCTCCTCTCTTTTCCTTTGACTAACCAAGGCCAAAAAGCTCTTGCTTGTCTCCGATCTACAAACCGATCTAGTTGTTGTTGCCTCCTTCAAACCCATCCGCTGATTTCATCATCATTGCCTCCTTCAGACCCACCCAACAATCTCACCGCCTTTACCTCTCTCTTTCTCTCAATCTATCTTTCTCTCCCTCTCTCACAATCAGTGCTTATTTTTTTTGAAAGATTGATTTTTTTTTTTTTTGGGTTTTGTTTTTAGTTAATTTGGTTTATATATTGTGATTTCCTATTATAATATTTGTTTGGAAGTGTGAGAGAATGTGTTTTCAAGAGGATTTTCAAGAACACAACCAAACACCTTAAAATATTTTCCAAAGCATTTTTTGGGATGCAATGAAACACCAGAAAATATTTTCCTTTCAAAAAAATATTGGAAAATATTTTCACATGAAATATTTTACACCCTAAAAGCATTTTACATTGTGCCAAAACACAGCCCTAAATGCAGTTTTCAAAAAATTATTTTCTATTTTCCTTGTTTTTTGACATGCTTGACATAAGATTAAGTCAGAGTTTCAAAGGATTAGAGCAACACAACCATATTCAAAAATAACAGATGAAATATGATTCCGGAGAACAAGGATTGAGTAGCAAAACAAGTTGTTGGAAGATTTTATGGTGGTAATTGTGGTTGTGACTTGTGGGGGGTTTTGAAGTTTTTGGTGCGGTATTTATTGTTATTGTTATTGTTATTGTTATTGTTATATATATATATATATATATATATATATATATTTTTTTTTTTTTTTGGTGTAATAGAATAAGAAGAGGGGTAGAAGGATTAGGGTTTTGTCGGGTGCCTAATATATCCAAACTACTCATTATAGAATGGATAGATAATATTTTCTTTAAGAACCATAGAAGATCATATTCTCTATATATAGGAGACCAAAAGCATAGCCAAAAAATAAAGAAAACAAATGCCTAGGAGATATATATATATATATATATATATATATATAAAAGGAGGAAAAAAAATATAGCCAAAAAATAAGCGGAAAAACTATGATAGAAAAGAAAAAGGGGAAAGGAGGCCAATGAATTATATATAAAAAACAAAATATAAAAAACATAAAAGATAAATTCTTCATGACCTAGAAGCTCAAATCTCTCTCCCTCTGTCTTTCTCTCTCAACAAAACATAAAAAAAAAAAGAATAATAATAATAAATAAAAAAGCTCAAACCTGATTTATTTTTGTTAAAATTGTTGGATTTTTTATACATATTTTTTTTCGTAAGGCCTCAAAATGCATAAAGCCGCCCCAGTAGCCCACTCAAATGAAATGATATATTCCATGGAGTAAAAAGGGAGCTAGGAAACCTTCTTTTTTTTTTTTAATAAATTCAATCAAAATTTTCAAACATGATATTTAATATAATATTGATGGTTTAGAGATTGAACTCTGGCAATGCCTTCACTCAATTGAGAGATCCTCTCTCTTCTCCAATGAACACTTGAACTAGAACCTGGTTTCTCTTTCTCTGTCTTGCTCAATCAATTACAATGGGGTAAGTTTCCTTTACACGTGTGTGTGTCACGTGATTAACTAACGTGAGCTTAAACAGTAGACTAACAACTGCCTCTATTTGGTAGTGGTGTGAAGTTTAAGGAGCAAATTGGCTAAAGTAAAAGTTGAGGGTGTCTCTTGGTTACTACCTCAAAGTTCAAGTGGTGTTTGGGAATTTTCCTAGTGTTTTTTATTTATTTATTTTTTCCAGTAATTCCTCCCCTCTCTTATTCTCTCTCTTCTAATTTTTTGAAATTGAAGAGAGAGAATTTTGGTGGGTTCAAGGAAAAAACACCTAGACCCCACCAAAATCCCTTAACTCTTCCCTCCCAACCAAACAACCCTCTCCCCCATTTTCTCTCATACTATACTAATTTCATCTCCCCCTTTTGCATCCCTCCTAAAATCACCGCAACCAAACGGAGGTTAAGAAAATGTGACTCTTGTTGTGATAAACTATCAATTACTCCAAAAATTTAAGTCATCAGAAAATGTTCAAAACTATTTACTCTGATATCCCAAAACTAAACTTTATAGAAATGTGTAATTTCAAATAGATCCATTTTTTTCTCCTTTGTGTGTGTGTGTGTGTTTTTATCAAAAATAGTAATTTCAAATATACCAAGTGCAAATTTTTTAACTACATATTGACAAATTAAATTTGACAAAGTCACCAATGCCTTTTGAAATTTTATTTACTTATTTAAATTATACATTAAAAAAACTAAAAAAATAAAAGAAAAAACAATGCAAAGTAGATTGGTCTACCAAATATTTTGTGTTGTTAAAAGGATCCGATTGACGAGTAGTTGAAGAAAATAGTTAAAGTTGAGTTTTTTTATTAGAATAATTATTATTACTATAACCGACCAGATTTTTAGGTGCAATCGTACATCAATCAGTTAAAGAAAAAAAATATTTGTTTCTTTGCTTTTCTTACTTTTCAATGCAATTAATGGTATCTATTGCCTGTAGGCTCTAATGTGATGGATACCCAAGTGGGTTCTCAAAAAAATCCTTTTGGACTTCAAAAAAGGGCTTGAATGAATCATGCCCAAATGGGGTATAAGCCCAATTAAGAAATAGTCATGGATTGAGGAGCTTTGTTTGAATAAGGGGAATTAACCACCTCACCAGCGATGATTATGAAACTTGAATACGGTAATGATTATCAATCTTAGCACAATGTTAGACAGCAAACTAGCTTGTGAAAATTGAAGGGAGTAGGGTAATCAAAGATGATTTCACTACTTCTCAAATCTCAGTTTTTCCTCGTGATACATGCTTGTTAGTTGTTACATTAAATTCGAAGTGGACCTGGACTACAAATGGTTGGAAAATCAATTCGCTCCTTCTTGTCTGATTCATTTTCTTTGGTCTCTTTTACCAAAAAAAAAAAAAATTGGTTTTTAAAACTTACATAAAATTGTAGAACTAGAGCCATATATATCTTTGAAAAACATGAGTAGTTTGTCTCATCAAACAGAGAGGGTTTTCTAAACTGGCGTCAGGTGTAAGGTTTCACTTTTCCTGACATCCAAACATGAAGTTAAAAGACTCAAAGCTCTCACAACAGTCCCATATCGCTTAAAACAAAGAAAGTATAAGACTTCATAATCTTTCCAGTTTAACGCTTAGCTCGCCGGGTTCAATAGCGCGAACATTTAACTCATGTGAGGGCTTTGAAGTGTTGGACCGTTGACAGAGTTCCAGTTGGTCGGGTGTTGTGGCTCATATCTGGCTCGCCCATTCCAAGCCAAGAGATGAACCCTGTGGCCCGAGCGAAGGCTCCGGGTCACTTGGTTCCTAGAGTGGAGGGCACAGCGTGAGGCTGGCTTCACAGAGCAGCGACTACCTTCTTCTGGCAGTGGAAGGATCGCGAGCCGGTGTCACACACACTCAAAACATGGCCAACTGGGCTTGTCACCAATTGAACCAACACTTTTTGTTTCTTGCTTTGAAATTTATATTTTTTGCAAGCTAGTCAAAGCATAATAACTTCAACACTGAAAGAAAAGAATTTACATTTTGTTCTATTACATGGTTTTAGATGAAAAGCTTGCAAGAGAGTCACCTGGACATCAAATATTTTGAAATTTGTTGGAAGTTCACACAAGTCTGATTCTTGTGCGGTTTCAAAATCGAAACTTGGTTACTATTAGTCTATTAGGTATTTAGGTTCTAAGAACTTTGTAGGAATTTTGTCTGTAGTATGAAGTATACAATGGGGGTTGTTATTGTTATGTTCTTGTGCGCTTTCACATGAAGTACACAAGTCTGATTCATGTGAAAGCGCTTTCACATGTATATGAACAAAGTCGATTAAAAAGTGATTTGTTTGTTCATAATATAATAATCAACTATCAATGTAAAACTTGCACTAGTTGCATGATGTGTACACACAACCATAATGTATTACCATAATACCATATGTTGTATGGCTTACTCTATCAAAAATTATTTCTTGTGCTTGTGGGCATCTCACAAACATGTGGGTCCTATAAGCATCGAAACCACACCCTTGTGAGTGGTGCTTTCTATGGAACAAAAGGATTATCTCAATTCTCACGAGACAGTCTCATGGAATAGCCTTTTCATAGCATGTGAGATCCATACTCAGAAAACTCACATATATTGAGAGAGAGAGAGAGAGAGAGAGAGAGGTGCTTTAAGATGTCTTATAAGATAATTTTCCCATGAAGAAGGAACCAGAAATACTATTTCCTTGCACTCGTCACTTACCCCCTACCAAGGTGACTAAAGCCATTTTTATTATGAAAAAATCAAACTTGTCTATGTATCTTTATCTCCCTCAACAGTAAATCCAAAAAAAGCGTGTATGTATGAATTTTAGACTCCAATTATATCTTAAAGAGCTACCATATTATAGTCCCACATCGCTCAAAAAATAGAAACTTTAGAAGTTCATAAGCTTCTAAAATTTCAAGAGAATTAACAACAGATGTACCAAATGTTAATTAAGAAATGCTAAATTTTTAGCATTTGACACACCAAAAAAGTACCTATATTAGATGTGCCAAATCTAAAAAAAATTAACATGGAGCTACAGTTACATTCTAAAAATGAGATGGTATGGTAATATGTGCTAAATATTTTTCCTTATAATATATTCATCTCTCTCTTTCTACTGACTCTCTTTTTTCTATCTTCTCTTCTCTCTTAGCACTGTCATCTCTATCTTCTCTTTGTCCACTGCCTCTCAAAGTGGTGCTGGTGATTGTGGTAATCTTTGTAGATCATGTTCCTCTGCTCTCGTTGCTCTACTGCTCACTGATCTTGCATATCCCTTTGTTTCTACTTCCCGGTTTCTGTTTTTGGGTGGTGTTCCATGGCGGCACTAATTTGGTGATGTTGTGGGGTGTAGGCTTAGGCTTGTGTAAGTTTTTAGACCCCCTTAAACACAAGTTGTTTCACCTAGTTATTTAGCCAAGTGACTACTTTGATAAATTATTCAGTTCTAGGTTAATACATTCAAATCATATCATGTAAATCATGCAAAAATATAAAGAACACACGATATGATAATCCAGGAAAACCAAATTGGTAAAAAACTTGAGTTCGATTTAACCTAGCTATCCTCAAGGTAAAACAGATCCATTATGAAAGAATTGAAGTTTTTACAATAAGACTTAGACCACTAACATCCTATTGCTACCTCGAGTAGAAAACTTACTACCACGACCACGTGACAGCTCCAAGTCCACAGACTACTTCTTTCCTTGATCTACTGCAGCCGCAAGTTCTCCAACTTGTGATATTCTTTAAGTTCTTTAAGTAGCAACTGAAGCAATCATCAAGTTCTTGACATGAATCTTGATCTTGATAACCCTAAGTGTGTATGAAGGTAAAAACCTCTAGATCTCACAAAAAGATTTAATACACAACCATCAAAAGACTTCTAACAGGTAGATAGGGTTTTCCTTTCATACTTAAAGTAATACACTTAACCCTATACATCAAACGAGCTTAGGCTGAATTGGAAAATCTGCAAAAAAATAATTCTGCACGTGGTTCAATCGATCGAGTCTTGCAAAATTAATCCAATAATTTTTGCAATCACTCGATTCCAATGTTATAAATAAACACACTTTGAGCAAGCTTAAATCTAGACTCTATGTTTTTATTATGGTTTGCCAACACATAACATAATGAAGTTCTAGTACATTAGTTTCTAAAGTCTTAGAACCTAACAAACTCTCCCTTTGGTAATCTGTGACAAAACACATCACACAAAATGAAATGCTCAAAGTAAAACAATAGCCCATTCAATTTAAACAGCCTTAAATACAATTTAACCTAACTACTATCTATCAGTTGCTAATGTAGACAGCAGCCACGACTAAATTAAATTTGTAAATTCCTGAAACACTCAACAAACACATAAACGTATGTGTGGAAAATACAAGTAAACCAACATAATTTCTTGATTTCACAAAATATAAAACAAAAGGCATATACCATGAATAACCTCATAATATATATCAATAACCAATGTACCATATGCAAAAAAAGAAAGAATAAAAGAAAAATATATATAAAACATAGTGTCTCCCCCTAACATATACAACCCATAAAAGATAAATACATTAGAAGGCAAAATAAATACATCACAAGCCAAAAGATAAATACAGCAAGCTCCTAGATACAATCTATCTCCAATCTCCCCCTATCTCCATGAATATGTACTCCCATTTTTTGTGACGACTTGCCAAAGAACAATCAAGGCTCATCATCAAAAAAGTGGAGGCTGCAGAGCAGAATCTCGAGCATCTACTAAATCCGCTCGTAAAGCATTGAAGTGGACAGAGAGGTTTGAGTAGAACTCTCTAATCAAAGTAGACGGGGGAGGATGCTTAATATCCAAAAGTGGTAACCAATCCCTACTCTCAAAGTTCCTATGGATCTTAGGGTCTAATTCATCTAATATCACCTTACGCTCAGCCCACACCAATCTAAAGATATAGAGTTTCTCATAGTTTGAAACTTATCTCTTGTTAGCTCTAGTGTTTTTGGGTTTTAACCAAAGATAAACTTATCACTCCCAAACGTATGCTTGCTTTAATGGGTCAATTTCACTTCATAAACAATCAATTGACTTAAATAAGGAGGTGGATTTATCAATTTCTTGTTGAAAACATCATATAAGATATAATTTTCACTCAACCATGATACTCCCCAATTTCACAAAAGGGGTTAACAAAAAGGAAATAAACAAAAATCCCAAAACCTCTATGTTCGAAATTTCACCCAAAAAAAAAAAAAAATGCATGAAACATGTGATTTAATTTAAAGGGAAAAAATTTGAGGAGGATGAAAATGACAAAAATAGCTTAGCTTGGATCAGTCAAAGAAGAATAGTGAGAAAGCTTTTGAAAAAATTTGAAAAGTATGAAAAACATGTGAGAAAAGCTTCTTTAAAACACTTTCTGACCGAATTTCGAGTGGTTGAAATTAATCTTCAATCGATCGAGCATCAATCGAGCACTGATCGAGCCAGGCAGATTCAAATCAAAATTTTTATTGCATTTTCGATCAGTCGAGCAACAGCTCCGATCGGTCGAAAATCTTGAAAGCTTTTTTTGAAAAACAAGGCAATTTTATGTAGAAACTCCTCAAAACACACTATTTCATGAATGAAATGCATGAGTATGAGATTAAATGTTTTTCAAAAACACTTGAATTCCATCCAAATCTTCCACAAACAAAACTTTTCAACCAATTTGTCCATAAAACTCAACATTAAACATATTTCCCATCAAAATTAAGGAACATATAGTCTTGGATGGCCAAAACAAATTCACACACTATATCATATACTAAGTTTAGCAAAGAATAACTTGTATAGTGTGTGCAACTAGGAATAGCATGGGATACATATGAGGTGATATGAAGATAGTAATCACTTACATTTTCTACATTATTCATCATATAAGTTTGAAAGAGACTATCACCTAAAAAGTTACATCATGTAACTCTCACATCTCCTAGAAAACAAGATTGCAATCATGTAACTTTCTTGTTTTGCCTCATAATGTACACACCAATTTTATTTCATTGTAAATTTATTATAGCCCAATAATGTGCATACCAATTTTAGCATAATCCGAGGTTACACCTTATATTCTTTTTGTGTATGTGTTACACTTTTTCGAGTACAAAATCTTATGATATGCACAAGTTGTTTATGATTGACTAGTAAACAGTGGTGAGATAGTTATTTATGTTTTTCTCATTAAGTTCTAGTTCTAACAATCAAAAGCATATGACTTCAAAATCAAGATCATATGATCAAAAACTATAAACAACTCCCACACAACATGCACTACATAGCTAAAACTAGCAATGTAGAGTAATAATAAGCTCATCCAAGCTAAACAAGGTTCACAAGGCATATTATGTAAAGATAAAATGACCAACCTTGATTACAAATCCAAGATATATGATACAAAACACATTTTTCCTTCCTTTTTTCTTTATTTAAAAAAAAAATAATAACAAAAACAACCTATCATGAAATAACAAGGTACACAAGGCATATTATGTAAAGATAAAATGACCAACCTTGATTACAAATCCAAGATATATGATACAAGACACATTTTTCCTTCCCTTTTTTTTATTTAAAAAAAAAAAAAACAATAGCAAAAACAACCTATCATAAAATGCATGAATGTTATGCAATGCAAATCCTAAAAGCAAAAAGAAAATAAAAACATCAAAAGAAGAATGGTCCCAAAGAGTAGTGAGATGAAGCACATGGATCATGACTCAATTAGATTAAGCCTTTTGCATCCAAAACTTTTTAGATGCAACTCTAGCATTGGAGTTATTATTTATATGAGAATGATGAGTAACTTCAGGATTGGTATAAAGGTTTAACATCTTTACCAACTCTTGGCTTATTTGGTTACTTTGTAGATTGCAACTTGAAACAGTTTGGGTGAGTATGCCTAGCCTTTCTACAAAAATGACAAACCCAAAGAGGTCTATTATGCTTCTTGTCCTTAGGAGGGTTAAGATTCTTAGGCTTAGATTCTTTAAGATCAACCCTAATCTTCCTAGGAGGTGGTGTAATTTCTACTGGTTTGATAGTTTCACTCTTGGTGGGCTCAAAAGAAGAAACAAAGTTTATGGAATGAGTTTCGGACACGAAGATGCTATCTACAAAACCTAGACCAATTTTGTCTACGAGAGACTTCTGAACACTTAACATGTGATCAAGTTGAGAACTAGCAGACCTATGAGTTTGCTCTCTAGCAACAAATAATTTAAGTTCTAAGTTCTTAATCTTATCGAGCAACAACATGTTCTCAGTTTTCACCTTATTAATCAAAGTATTAGCATCAAGCAGTTTCAACAATAAATTTTTCTTTTCAAGTTCAAGGGATACAATTTTCTTTAAACTTAAGTCAACATTCATTACATTCTTTGCAACAATCTTGCAAAGCCTATTAAAAGCTTCTTGCAAATCAGCACATTCAGAGAGTTCCCCATCAAAAGGGTTCTCTTCAACTACAACACTTTCATCAATTACAGCAGTAGCTGTACAAGCAATGAAGTTTCCATCTTCATCACTACCAAACTCATGATCAGAAATTTCATCATCACTAAGGGTTATAGCCATAGCCTTACCCCTTGATCTCAAGAATGTAGGACATTCTGATTTTTCATGACCGTTTCCTTAACAACCAAAACATTGTTGACCTAGAGAGTTACTAGTGGTTTGAACAACTTTCTCATTTGATTTCTCAGAATTATTAGCCTTAATTGGTTCATTTCTCTTAAAGTTTCTAGGTTCAGCATTGTTTTTACCTTTTACTCTTCTGTTGTTGTTACTAAGAAAGTTTCTAAAGTTCTTAGCAAGATAGACAATCTCTGTAGAAGAGAATTCATCATCAAATCCATTCACATTAACATTATTAACAGACTTAAGAGCCATTGATTTGGATTTGTTTGTCTTGGGTAAGTCTAACTCATAGGACTAGAGAGATCCTACAATCTCATCAATAGGGATGGAGTCAACATCCTTGCTTTCAGTAATGACAGTCACTTTGGGTTTGAAGTCTTCAGTTAAAGATCTAAGTATCTTCCCAACAATCTTAAGTTGATCATAGATTTCACCCAAATTATAAGCAGAGTTAACAATATCATTTAGTTTAGCATAGAATTCATCAAAACATTCATCATCAGACATTCTAATACTTTCAAATCTAGTAGTTAACTGCTACAATTTATTAATCTTAACCACCTTTGTGCCTTCATGCACAGTTTAGAGAATATTCTAAGCAGTATAAGCAACCTCAACATTTGAGATTCTCTTGAATTCCTCTATAGAAACAACATTAAAGATAGTATTTATGGCTTTGCTTTTAAAAGCAGCTGTTTCTTTTTGAGAAGTTGGCCACTCGCTTACAGGAGGAGTCGATTTCTCCTATCCGTATTCAATAAAGTCCCAAACTCTCTTGTCATTGTATTTTAGGAATGCTTTCATCCTTACTTTTCAATAGGCATAGTTGTTCCTATTAAAGTAAGGTGGGATCACAAGAGAGTGACCGTGTTCCATGACAATAGGGGTCAATGATCAACTTTTAGATCAAAATATCTAAAAACACAAGAGCTAACCTGCTCTGATACCACTTGTACATTTTTAGACTCCTTAAACACAAGTTGTTTAACCTAGTTATTTAGCCAAGTGATTACTTAGATAAATTATTCAATTTTAGGTTAACACATTCTAATCATATTATGTAAATAATGCGAAAATATAAAGAACACACGATATGATAACCTAGGAAAACCAAACTGGTAAAAAATTTAGGGAGGATTTAACTTAACTATCCTCAAAGTAAAACAAATTCACTATGAAAGAATTGAAGTTTTTACAATAAGACTTAAACCACTAACAACCTATTGCTAACTTGAATAGAAAATTTACTACCACGACCACATGACAGCTCCGAGTCCACAGACTACTTCTTTCCTTGATCTACTACAACCACAAGTTTTCCAATTTGTGATATTCTTTAAGTTGTTTAAGCAGCAACTGAAGCGATCACCAAGTTCTTGACATGAATCTTGATCTTGATAACCCTAAGTGTGTATAAAGGTAAAAACCTCTAGATCTCACAAAAAGATTCAATTCACAACCATCAAAAGACTTCTAAAATGTAGCTAGGGTTTTTTCTTTTATACTTGAAGTAAAACACTTAACCCTATACGTTAAAGGAGCCTGGCCTTACTTGGAAAATCTGCAGAAAAATAATTCTGCACCTGGTTTGATTGATCGAGAATTGCAAAATTAGTTCAATAATTTCTGCAATCACTCAATTCCAATTTTACAAATAAAAACACTTTGAGTAAGCCTAAACCTAGATTCTATGTTTTGATCATAGTTTGCTAACACATTTCATAATGATGTTCTAATACATTAGTTCTTAAAGTCTTAAAACCTAACATCTTGGACTATAGAAGGCAAAGAAGGGCAATTTCTTGGCTCCAACTGTGTCGGAGATTGTGGTGGTAAGGATGTTGGGGAATGGGTGGGGATGGTTGGTCATTTGGGGTGGCTTTGGAAGTTGTAGAGGTTGGGTTTTTTTGGTGGTGGCTCATGGTGGCACTAGATTTGGTAGTGATTGGGTTGTGTGAGTTATGGTAATTAGGTGGTTTTGGATGTGGGTGGTGGTGGTGAGATATGGTTCATGATGGCGGTGGGGGTGAGTTGTAGGTTTTATGGTGATGGATGGTTGTAGGGGTGTGGCTACTACTATGGAATATCTAGAGAGAGAGAGAGAGAGAGAGAGATAACAAAATTAATATAAATAATAAATGAATAAAAGTGAAAATTAATTAGTGATGCGAACCTGTAATAGTCATCACTTGGTTCTAGACATGGCAAAGCGGTGGGTCGGGTTGGGTCAATCAAGTCGCAGGTCAAACGGGTGACAGGTAAAAAATAGGTCATTTTAAGTAGGTTAAAAACGGGTTTGAGTTAATTGAGTTGCAGGTCAAGTTGGGTTAACCCGTATTTTTCACATGATTTTTTTTTTTTAATAAATAAAACAACATATATTTGGCATTTGGAAAGTCACGCAACAAATTACTTAATGTAAAATGCTTTACCTAAAATCATACTTATTCGATAATTTTAAAATCATACAAATTCTAACATTACTATCTAAAAAAAAAATAACACATAAATAAGTAAAACAAATACACAAGTTTCATTTCTATACAATATCAACATCCCAAAATATAAAATAAAATTACAAATGACTTATTGGATAACTTATTTGACAAAGAATAAAAACATATAAGAAATTTACAATCTTGAAAATTAATTTTATAATCTACTATTAATTGTAGTTGGCACTCTATTTCAATTTGAGGTGTACATTAAAGTTTGTTTGTTTGTTTGTTTACTTATTTATACACGGTCTCTTTTACGAATATTATATCATTGTTAAGCAACACACACTCTAGGAAATATCATAATATATTTTGAAAAGCCGTTTATTTTGGACATAAATTGTTAAAAAATAAGTCTAAGCATTCATAATTTATGCTAATTTGATACTTTGGCTTCAATATTTTCACAATTGTGAATGTTTTTCACATATGTTTACAATTTTAAATCTATATTTTTAATTCTACTGTAACCAGATTATCTTGGCATGTACTTTGTTATTTGATATCTAAAGATCATTACTCATTATAGAATGATCAACTATTCATCTTTCAATTAATTTGCATGCAGTTATGTAAATGTCTCAATTGTTTTCTTAAAACTTACAACAAACAATTAAACAAATATTGTCTTAATTTTACTTTTTTTTTTTTTTTACCAAAAAAGAAAGTTTAAAAAAATGGTTGGGGTTCAAGTCGGATCGGGTCTCAAGTCTATTCGAGTTGACTCGCAATAAACACAGGTCGGATCATGGGTTAATCCGTTTTTGCTACAGGTCAAAAAAATTGGGTTTGTGTCAGGTATTTTTTGGGTCAGGTCATGTTGGATAAAAAAATTTTGACCTGTTTTGCCATGTTTACTTGGGTCTCCGACTTGGAGCCACTGGTGGGCAATGGCTGTAAAAGTTGTGCCCACTCTCACAAGGCCCCCAAGAACTGAAGAATCATCAATTTTTAATGTCAATCAATTTTGTGGTTGTTTTCTTTTTGAGATATACTAAAAATGTTGATGTGTGTTATTAACATCATATATAACCCAAAAATGAAATATTTTGAGATATACTAAAATGTGATTCTCGTACATAATCGGATTTTGTAACTCAATTGTTTGGTTTCCAGGACGTTTAGGATTCAAGTTCTCCTCCCCATTATAACTGTCAAATTATCGAAAAAAGGAAAAAATATTTTAGTTGGTTCATTTATTATTCAATAATAGACACTAAACTTAAACACCGAAAGATGAAATATTTGAGCAGTGTTTGATAACTGTTTTTTTTAAGCACAAAAAAAATAAAATAAAATAAAATAAAAATAAAGAAATAAACAAAATTTTGATGCCAGCAAACAACTTGCAACTAAAATTTTCTTATATACAAAATAAATTGTTTTAATGAAAGTTTTTAACTAATTTCCTATTTATTTTAATTTTATTAGATAAATTTTTTTGGAAGTTCGTATTTTTTCATGTTATTATCTTAATATATATATATATATATATATATTTTTTTTTAATTTCGTTTATACATGTAAAAAGGTTTATGCACTGATTTAGAAGTTTGTACCTCTTGTTTGTCAAAAGGGGAAGTTAAAATATGCATGATTTTTGTGGGAAACCTCTTTATTGTCAAAAGAAGATGTAGAATTTTGAACCTCTTGTTTGTTAAAAGAGGAAGTTCAAATGCATAATTTTTTTCCCTAAAAAAGGCATAATTTTTTTTTTGTTTTTATTTTTTAAGTTTAAGAATTTGAACAAATTGTTGTATACATTTTTTTTTTTTTGTTAGGTCTTGAGCTTTTGGGTTCAAAATGTTAACTAAAAAAAAAAAACTATATGGCGTTTTAATGGGGAAATTTAATTCTGAGCACTTAAGATGAACCTTAATAATTTCATTTATTTAAGATGTATATTATTGATGTGACATTCTTGATGGGGTATTTTTTCAATTTAATGTCTTTAGGTTTGACCCATAAATTTATGCTCCTTTTAAATTTCTTGCATTTTCCTATAGTAAGCTTTTCATTGAATTGTTTCACAAAAAAAGAAAAAGAAAAAAAAAAGAGCTTTTCTTTGAATTTTTTTCTAAATACCCCATGGCATACTCTTCTTCCATAGGCACTCCATACTAATCAAAGTATGTTCCTCCTCCCATTTATGCTCTTTCTTACAAATGGGAGGATGAATCCTCTTCTTCCTGGAACTTGCTATATTTGCTTAGCTTCTACAGTAGAAATTCTGTAACTTAATTGGAAAAAAATCAACCGAAAGTCTTCTAGCTCAATAATGTACGTTTTAGGGAGCCAATGAAGAATACAAAAAAATCATAAAAATTCAAGTGCATTCTATTTTATACAAATAATCTCCCAAGAAAATGCTTGAAAACATGGGAGACTGGAAACTTATTCTGTGAAAGAATAGCAAACTCTTGTTCATATGCCATATGGAACAGGTGAAAATGGGCTTTTGCCCTATTCTTACAAACATTCTAGCCTTTTGTTTTTCTTCTCAAACTAATTAGAAAAATGCTTCTCTTTTGAAACTCGATTTTCTCAAAATCAAGTTAAGCTTTATAGTGGCGTTTTAAGAAGCCTATAGTGACACTTTAAAGAGCTTATAGTGGTGTTTTGGAACTCGAGTTCCATAGACTCGAGTTATAGATCAAAAAAAAAAAAAAAAAAAAAAAAAAAAAAAAAAAATTGCATGGAACTCGAGTTCATGGAGCTTGAGTTCCAAACCGCCACTATAGGTTCTTAAAATGTCACTATAGGCTCCTTAAAATGTCACTATAGGAGTCTAGAATTTATTTATTTTTTTTTTTGAAATTCAATTTTGAAAAAATTAAATTTCAAAAGAAAGACAGTTTCTTAATTAATTTGAGAAAGAAGGCAAAATGGTAGAATGTTTGTGAGAATAGGGCAAATGCTCATTTTCGCCTATGGAACATAACTATTACTTTTTATTCTTATTTTATTGCATTTATATATCTCAACAATTTTTTCTCCAGCTTTGTTGTGGGAACAAAAAAGAAACTTTTATTTTATTTTTTGATAAGAAAAAAAAATAGTTGCATAACCATTACTTTTTATTCTTACTTTATTGCATTTGTATTTCTCAACAATTTTTTCTCTAGCGTTGATAAGAAAAAAAAATTGCGAGTTGAGGGTTTTGTGGTTTTTAAATTCCGAGGAACATGGGCAAACTCAATTTCTTGACTTTATTTTATGAAGTCCAAAATTTTAATGAGTTTTCGATTTGGGACAAAATATACCTGAAAAGACCGTGAATACCATTTATATGTTGGATTTGTATTTTATTCAATTCTACACTTCTAGTAGTTGAGGAAAGCCTCCCATGGAAGCCACGCTTTTCCCTGTATAAGAATGAGTGGATGGATTGAGTGATTTAAAGTTGTGAAGCTTCAGGTAAGTCAAGTTTTTGATGAAAACGAGATTTGAACTCACTCAAATTCTATTTCAACAACAAAGACTTCCTGACCAAACTGAAACCCACCACAACAAGAAAAGAATGTTATATTTGATTTACGTGTACAAGGACCAGATAGATTTGTTGATGTTCCAATTAAGACACATGCAACACCAACAAGGAGTACCAACCACCTTCCCAAAAAAGAAAAAAGAAAAAAAAAAGGAAGAGATGTAATAATAAAAACACCACAAATGCTAGATTTCTATTTTGATTTTCTATCATTAAATACACGCCGCCCAATTTTGGTAAACATGTGCACTGCTGCTCATGCTACATTAAACTCGTAATGTACTAACTAAACCTTTTCACTAATTCCAACTAAAAAATTCTCGCTAATTCCAGCAAACTTTTCATTCAACTCCAAACCGTTTTTGACAATAACACAAGGAGTGGAAGGAGCAAAACCGTAACAGTACAACAAAGAAATCGCATGCACAATTCCCCGTATACGTTCGCCCACATATCTGGCGCTAAAACAAAAACAAAACAAAATAAAAAATAAAAGAGATTAAAGAAAACGCACAGAGGGAAAAAAAAAATTTAATTAAACACTGGCATTGGATCATCTGAAAGTCTAGACTGGTGCAACTTCAGGTAAGTCAAGTTTTGTGGGAGTCCACTATTATTTATGACGATTGATGGGTTATCTATTCTTCCATACAATTGAAGGCGGGACAGATTTTTAAGGCCTGACAAAGGGTGGACATTAGATCTCCATGTCCAAGCAAGTGAAAATTTGGGTTCAGTTGAAGCTGTCTCAGTGTCACAATATGCTCTATCACTTTCTTTTGCTGTGATGGGTCCAACCGAAACACCAGTTGCAAGTCTCTAAGGTTGATAAACTTGTCCAGGATATCCTTGAGAGAGCTGATCCCATCTACAAATGCTTCCTTTAATGTTTGTAGAATGCTCAAACAATCCCCACTTATATAATGCACAAAATGACCTCTGCTTATGTATAGGTGCTTAAGTTACGGCAATTTTTGTATTGAACTAGGAACAGTCCATAAGTGTATGCATTAGATCCAAAGTTTGAAGGTTCAGTACGTTTCCAATTGATGATGGCATAGTATCTAAGGAAGTCTTCCTTAAGCCTAGATTCAACAAATGAATTAACTCTCCAATGTTGTTGGGCAATCAAGGTCTGTAAACACATTCAAGATTTAGAATTTTTACCTTAAAAAGTGCCCACTTGCAATGCCTTTTCCAAGAAAGTTCCCTCTAACTTCTCCCAACTTATTTCCCTCTCAAGTATCAAAGTAAAGAATGGAAAGAAGATATCTATATCTGTTTGTGCCGTTTCCATGACTATGATTAAGAACCTCATTGATACAATTATTAGTTGATAAAGCGCTGATTCTTCCATGGAAATTCTTGTCTTCTTTACCCGTAACTTGACAGAAATTTAACTCTGCATTTTTAAGAGGATGATCTTATGCATCAAATTATGAATAAGACAACATTTAGCATCCCCATCAACACTTAGAGTGGAAACTTGAACGAAGCTTCTATGAATGAGCTCAGACAAAAATTCTTTTGCAACCTCCTCCAATGTCTTGCCTTTCCGATCTTCCTTTACAAAACCCTCAGCTACCCAATGTTTAAACAGTCTTGAAGATTTTATAGAATAGTCCTCAGGATACGTACCAAAGTATAAGAAACATGATTTAAGGTAGTAAGGTAGATTGTGATAACTGAAGGACAATTTTTCTGACACTTGTAAGATGTGGATTGTTTTCTTGCTCAAAACTAAGATTATCATTTAAAATTCTCCATTCAGATTGAGTTTTTTCTTTGGTTAACAGAAGGCCACTTATAGCCACAATAGCAAGCGGTAACCTTTTGTGAAAGTTCACTTTATGTGTAAAACACTAGTGAATGTTTAGACCCTCAATTTTAAAAATACCAACACAAATTTATACTTAAATAATAAATGTGCAGAATGATAAATACAAACAATGCCCAAATTGATAAAACACTCTAAACTATAATTAATCACAACCACAATAGCAATTAAAAAGGAAAAGAGAAAGAAAGAGGATGCAAAAACAAAGATAACACCAGCACGTATTATCGAGGAGGAAACCAAAAAACTCGGCAAAAAACCTCTCTATCGCCTTCCAATCGGTAAAATAATCTACTAAAAAATCAGTTGGGATACATAAATAGTAATAGACTCTTCAAGTGTAATTTACCTGATGCACTTAAGCCCTCCAAGCTTCTTGCTCCAACAAGATTAAGCTTAACCGTGTCTTCTCTAGTTTTTTGAATCTCACAATAAGCCCATTGTATCAACCAAAATGAATTGGTCCCCTTTGAATTGTTTCCTAAGCACCAAATAACATTCTCACTGATATGGGATGGTGAGGTAAGGATTTGGCTAAAGATACTCTCAAAGGTATGACAATGGAGAGAGTGAGAGTAGAGAAATTTGAGAATCAAAGGTATAAGATTATGAATGAATCAATCTTGTTGTTCTCTAGGGTTTATCCCAAAATTCTCTCTAAAAACTCTCAACATTTCGTGGGTATAAGGATATTTATAGTAAGGTATGTGAGGGAATGTAAAAAGTCATTTTTCTACAAAACAGGGATTTTTAGCAAGTGACTCGCGATTGGGATGAGCTGCGAGTTTCAGTCACCGGATAACTAAAAAGTTCAGATTGTACTTTTTGTTCTGTATTACTTCAACTGTCGTGACCTTTCAACTTTCTGCATGCTTCACACGTGTGGCACTTCTGGCGAGTCATTAGTCACGAGTCACTCACGAGTTCCAATCGCGAGAATGCTCTTGATTGCACACACACTTGAATTCTTCACACTCTCTCACACACAACTCTTACATGATTCCCACCTAAATACAGGGTATCTAATTGCTGAATTACAAAAAAATTTGGCACAAAATAAAGTTAACACATGGTTAAATAAATTCAACTTTACACTTTGCATCTTGAAACAATTTCAACTGACAGTTTCTCCAACTCTGGGGGACAATTTCCCTCGGAGACAGAGTACTTGAATGCCTTTTTACAAAAAGTTCCATGGCCTTATCTAGTGGTAAAGGTAGCATTTCAGCATCACCAATGAAAAGAGCTGCCACCTGAGGGTCATGCCATGTAATGTTTTCTTTGTTGGTACTTGATCCTCGGTCTTTGTAATTGTGTCTTTCACTTCTTTCCTTGATTTGGCAGAGCGATGTTCTGATGTTATCAATCTCGATGTTTAAGACTTCAAACCAAGCGTGCATTTTTCTGAAGGAAACCTGAGTCCATTTTGTTGATCTTGATAGTGCTGTGCGACATGGAATTTGTACTCCTCTATGACATCTTCAATGCACTCAGCAACTTCGTGCACTTATTTAACCCAGAGTTTTACTACGTTGCTGCTGTCTTCATCCTCTGCCCTGGCATCTACATCCTTAAGAAATGCCCGGATGTACTCTATGTACTCCCTTCAACAATTCGGTCTATTCGGACAGTGAGGGGATCAATTTGTTGATGACCAAGTTTACCACAAACTCTTGCCATTTAATTTGCCTTCCTTCTCACTCTATTGAACATATCATTTCATTTGAGTGGCCATTGTTTTCTCTTCTTTTACATACTTTAGGTGCATGAAACAGTTAATGCGTATATAGAAACTTTCCATAGCTCTATGTGGTGGTGATAAAGATATCTGAACAGCTAATACTCTTCCATTTCTACTCTTCTTGTTTGAGCTGCATTAATTGACTCCTAATCAACTAACCGTGATAGCGCTTGTCCCGCGTGAAATTTCTTCCATTTTCTACACTTGTTGGTTGGTTTGCCAATGGCAACTTGCCATTGACTTTTCAAGTGGGGAAAAGGAATCCAATCCAAATTCTCTTCTATGAGAAAATTGGACAAGACCAGTTACCAGACTCTCAGACATTTTAGAGTAAGTACTTACATACCTTAGTTGTGCCTTTTCAGATTGTCTTTTATATACAGGTAATAATTATAAACCCTATGTACAAGACTTATTTTGGACCAAATGAACGCAGACTTCTCCTCTTCTTCTTCTTCTTCTTCTTCTTTTTTTTTTTTTTTTTTTTCCTGGAATAAATGAACACAGACTTCAATGCAACAAAAAAAGAAAAAGTAACATATTCCCATATGTGGAACATAAAGTGCAGGTCCTATTTAAGTGTAACCGCGGCTTAATGCATTTGAGGGTTTAAAAGGAAAATTAAATTTAAGTCTTTTATATAATTAAATGAGTTTTTTTTTTTAATATTTAAATAGTAATTAAACTTTGTTCTTTTTTTTTAGATGCAAAATTACTTATTAAATTTCTGCATTCTTGTTCTTCTTACATTTTTTTTTAATTGGTAATACAATAGGACTAATCCACTTAAATAAAAAGAAAAGGAAAAGACCATCGTCCACAAAACCAATTATGATACATTAACAATGTTCTTCTTTTGTTTGTACATTATTTCATTTGTTGATTACCCAAACTTTTCTTTACTAAAATGAAACATATTTCACTTTAAAAAAAAAAAATTGTTTACATTCTACTTATAACGTAAATTGCATTGTAGACACAAAAAAGAAGTGACAAATATTGTTTGCAAATGTATACAACATTTGCCACTTTATATGTGTCTACAATACACAGTTACATTGCGAATACAATAAAAACATATAAAAGCCCTAAATAAATGGCAGAATGTAAAAGCCTGCCAACTCAACTATTGTGAAAATCGCTATGAAATTCTTTTCGTATGTAACATTACTCTTTTCTTTTCTTTTTTTCTTTTTTTGAGAAGGACTACATTCATAACATATTTACAACAAATCATAAATGTTTAAATTTTTATTGATTCTAATTTAAACCCACCGCTGAAATTAATTTTTTTTTCCCACTAATGACAACTAGCAACAACTTGCCGCCTAAGATTTAATGTGAAAATTGTGCATGTAGCATTTATCACTTCTTCTTTTTTCTCTTTTTCATTTGATAAAAAACTATTATTTTATTTGTTGGCTAATATTTGGGTTTAATTAATATTATTACAATGAAAGAAATAAATATATTAATTAGAATTTGAGGGCCTTCTAGCGGGTATCTCTACCCGCGAGTAAGGCCTTCCAGCGAGATACTTGCAAAACAGTTTGTTTTGTTATTTTGTCCTATCTGCTTCACTATATCCTCATACACACTATATATACCATCATTACCCACATATTGAGTAGAGAGTTTTTCAAAAGAGAAAACCCTAATCACAAACCCTTGAGAGTGTGAGATTGTCATACCTATAATTCTTTACACCTTTCATTGTGATTTTCCTTTACTCCTACCTCTCTATTTCTAAAGCTTTGAGAGGTTGATAACCCAAACACTTACCATACTCATACTGAGTGTCAAGTGAGGTTTTGGTGTTTCTAGGAAGCATTGGGAGAAGCCAAGCTTTGACGAATGCAATCGGGCGCATTGCGAGATCCAGAAAGCTAGACAAGACACGGTTCAAAGAAGTCTTGTTGGAGTAGGAGTTTGGAGGGCTTAGGTGCACTGGGTAGACTAGGCTTAGAGAGTCTTTTGTAATTCGTATATCCCAATTTATTGTCTAGTGGATCAATTTACCGCTTGGAGGGCGGCAAAGAGGTTTTTTGCCAAGTTCTTCGGTTTTCTCTTCGATAACACATCAAAGTGTTATGTTGTGTTAGCATCTCTTTTCTCTACTCTCTTAGCTTTTATTTTACTGCTGTGATGTGTTGAATATGGCTTAGAGTAGTGGTTTTGTTTGTTCGCTCGCATTTACTCTTTTCGCACTTAGTTTAAGTTAAAGTAAAATCATTCGAGCCGTAATTTATTAATTTGGGGTCTAAACAAGCTCTTGTGTTTTTAACACAAATCCGAACTTTTGCGAAGCATCTCATTTGCCTATACTATAGAGCCGGCTCTGCCTAATAAAGCCCCCGACTAGATAAGGCGCACACATGTGAGAGGCAATAAGTGATATATAAATATATATATATATATATATATATATATATATATATATAAATACATATATATTAAAAGTTAGTTGGATGTATAAAAAAGTGAATGTGTTCAGACGAGGTGCCAACTGAGTTAGATTGAGCTTGGGTTTAATTTCCTGAACCCTCCCCTTCGTGATTGTTATTATTTGAAAATTAAATCCCAATTGGACATGGTCTACCAAAGGTTGGAAATTGTTCCCATAATCCCATTGAACTTAATCCTATAAAAAGCAGTTATTGTTTTTTTTTTTTTTTTAGAAAGTTGTTATTATTATTATTATTATCATCACTAACAATCATTTTTCTTAAAAATTAGTAAAAGAGATGTTAATAAAACCTAATTCAAAACTTAGTTGGCAATTTAACATCTAAAAAATAATAATAAAGAAAGCTGAATAAATAATATTTAATTGATATAAAAAAATATTATAAATGAATACTAAATTCATTGCCTTAGGCCTGAAAATGTATTGGTCAAGGCCTAGAAAAAATTATCAATAAAATCTTTTGGGTAATGCTATAATCACAAACTATTTTATAATATTTTTACAAACTATTAATGTAATAAATTCTTACTAGTTCTAATCTAAAACTACCACGAACATCACATTTTTATTTACCAACAACTATTTGGAAAATGCTAATTCTACATCAGCAATTTGGAAAAATATTGTAAAATAGTTTGTATCTGTAGCATGATTCAAACCTTTTTATATATTATTGGCTAAAATTCAAAACTTACCCACTGTGTTTATTTAGATTTCATTACAATCCTTTATCTTTAGTTCGTTTCAGTATAACTTTCAAGTTTATTCATTTTTTCTATAAAAAATTTTAAATTAAAAAAAAATCATTTAATGATTGAAAAATATTTTCCATTTTTTTCAAAAAAAGTTTAACAAAAGTTGATATAAATACCTTAATTGAATAAATCTGAAACTTAGAGGACTAAGATAAATGAAAGCAAACTCAGAGGATTGAAATGAAATATGAAGAAACTTAGATGATTAGTTTTACATTTTAACCTATATTATATTACTGAAAACACTTGTGTGTTATGAAGATTTGGACTATCTCAAAGTATTTAAATTCATCAAATTTGGACTCTCTTAAAGTATTGATGGACATATCCCACAATATCTCAATGCTTCCCAACTCAGAGGAAAAGCTTTGCAAGGTAAAGTTTTGGGACTTCTTCTCGTTCTCTTGATCCAATATCTCCATCTATAAGCAACTAACTGACAAACTGTCCCCTAACAAAGATGTCATAGCTTCAGCGTCCATATATGACGAAGAGGGTGGGGAATCTGCAGATATATTGTCGAAAATTGCTGAATCATAGTACTAATTCAAACCTGCTGGAAGTGGTCTTGATGATCGCGTGGGATATATGAAAAAATAGAAATGAAATGAGCCATGGGGGGAGAATAAAAACAACTATCACAATGTATGAATCTGTTTTTAGGATATGGGAGGAGTATAATGAAGAACAAGAGCTGTAGACACTTCAATTATACCCCTTACGACCCAAGCGCCTGTTCCCCAATGATGATATCACTTTGATTTAGGGCTCAATCTCGTAAAATCTTGACTTGAGAAGTTATTTTTTGTAAAAATAAAACTTATATTTAGAAAATAAAAGATGTAGGAAACCCTAAGTGTGCATACGCATAAATGTGTATGCGCATGCATCTATGGCTCCAGAAATATGAAAGCAAAGTTTTTTGAACATAAATTTGTGTAAAGTAAATCTCATATCGTTTGAGAGTCGCCTTGATTATATTGACTGAAAGGAACGGTCAAATCATAGCTCTAGAGAGTTCTTGTATTGAGGTAAAGGTTCAACTTTGGCTCTCCACTTCTTTTTTATTTGTTGTTCATTTCCATGTTTTAATATACTTATGTTAACCTATAGGCTTGTTTTATGTTCGTATTTAAGGCATGATAGGTTGTTATTAGTTTTCCTGCTTTGCTTGTTTTTGGTTTTGGCTCTTGGGTTCTAAGTGGTCAGGTATGTATGCGTGTGCATACTTGTAGTGTGCATTCACATAGAACAAGGATGCTATGCGCATGCACACTTGTGCCCAAAAACCCAGGTTTTTCTTTCTTTGATTTTTATTTGTTTTCTTTCACGTATTTTAGCTTTGTTTGGTTTGTTTATCATATGTTTGAGTCCTGGAGTTAGTAGTTTAACATGTTTCATACTAGAACAAGCATATGAATATGAACATGGATTGATGCAAATGTGTTGTGATGTAGTAAGATAAGTGAAGTCATGCATTGACCACATGGACATACATTTGAGTGTTTGGACATGAGTTATTTAAATATTGATAGTATGCTTGGTTGAATTCCATGAGGACTTTGTTCATGTTTGTGCTTAGTTTTACCTTAATGCCTTGTGATATGTTTGCTGCTCTTAGTGAATATATTTGATGCTATGATAGATGATTGCTAAGTTTTGGGATGATATGCCACATAGTTTGCTTCAGACGCATGTTGAAGTGTGTGTGTGTGTGTGTGAGTTTAAATTAACATATTAGAAGACCCTTGGATGGGATTAAGATTTGGAACACAATGAGTGGAGGTCGACCTATGAGTCAAGTAAGGTTGGGTTCATAACACATTTTCATCCTCATACCCAAACTCCAGACATTTGTTTTGATAAGTATCATTCCTTCCATAAAGGGTGTTGTATATAGGGTTCCTAGACCCTCTCTGCCCAATCCACCCTAGGTCGTGGCGTACTTTCCATGAGGAGAACCAAAAACTCTTCACGGGTGTATGCGTCCACAGTTGCCTTAAACAGAATGACACTTTAGTAGACTAGACTGATTTAACCCCTCCTCCAGCAGGATGGTACAAGGTGAACAATGATGGGGTGATATTCTCTAAGCAAAGATGTTCGGGGATTGGTGTGATAGATTGGGATGACCAAGGGATAGTGGTGGCGGCCATGAGCAAGAATTTGTAGGTCCCTTTAGGCGCATAGGAGATTGAAGCAAACGCAATTGAAATGGCAGTAAATTTATCTTGGGACATCAATATTCAGGACATTATTGTGAAGAGTGACTCAATGACTGTTTGCTTAGCTCTACAGCAGGAAGTAATGTATCACCTTCCATTGATAATTTCATAGCTCTTTTATAGCTGCAATACTTTTGTAAAACTGAGTTAAGGCACACATGAATAGGGAAGGAAATATGGCAACACATGGTCTAGCCAGATGTGCCTAATTTGTGGATGATTTTGTAACGTGGATGGAGGAAATTCCTCCCATTATAGAAATTGAAGTGACTCCAGATGTAAACCGGTTTTTCTCAGTCTCGAATTGAAATAAAGCCACTAGTTTCTGATTACGAAATGTGTGTGTGTATGTATAGATAAGTCATGGGTAGTGTGTCTGACATATGTTTAAAGTATTAATTTTTTGTTTATGTACATGTTTATATTTAAAAATAAATTTTAAAATTCATTCAAAATTACGATATAATTAGATACAAGTTGCAAGTTTTAATATTTTAATGTTACTTGTGAAATCATTTTAATTAAATTGAACATCAATGTTGTAATATTTGCATTTAAGTCTAAAAAGAATAGTCAATAACTTTATTTTCTAATAAATAAATGATTTAGAAAGTGTTAGGGATTAAGGACTCTAATGCATGCATAATGCATTGTGTAAAAAAAAATATTGATTTTTTTTTTTATTCTTCCACATTGATGTATATCACTGGCAATGGCCAGCATAAAAACAACTACCTTACGCCATGACAATAAATCAAGTAAATGTGTGTTGGAGTACATTAGATCCCAGTCATTTATTAATACCCCTATTTCGTTTGCCTCAGATATTGTCTTTCCTACCCTGTAAAAGATAAACTAAATAAAGAAGTGTGTGGTTGAAACCTATTTCAACATAGACACGTTTGTATCATCTAGGAAGAAGAAAAAAGAAAATTGAACAAGTAGTGGAATTAAACCAAAAATATTTTTTTTTTAGAATATGGCAATAGCTATTGAAGCAACTAAAAATTAATAACATTTTATGTTAAAAAAAAATGAGTGAGATGACAGGAACACAAATGACTATAAACATAAAGCTAATGATTTATTCCAAGTTATATACTAAAATGATTCCTGTTTATGAAGGAACATATGAAAATAAATAACGTGCAACTTAAGCACCGAAAAAATTAAACTTTTATGATAAAAAAACTATAAATCTCTTTATTATTTTTTAATACAACAAATTCAACATTTTCTTTTTTAAATAAATGATATCTATTGACTCAAATTTCCATCAAAATTCAATAGCAAGATAAAATACGTTATTGACATACATAAATAACGTAATTAAATTAAACTAAAATAAAATATTGAGTTTACTAGAACCTTGAACATAGAAATAAGAGAGAAATTGTCTAAACGCAAACATGATTCTAATCATGCTAAATTATCTTTTGTTTGTTACGGTTGGTGATCATTCAAAAATGTACTTAACCATAAAAATGTATGCAAACATAAACTTGTATTTTAAACATATGAATTAAATTAAATAATTTTACACATTTGTTCCTTATATTCATATTTGTACTATCCTATTCATAGAAGAGAGAGAATACCAATTTCTTTTGAGCCGGAAAAAACATTGAACTGAAAGAAGAGGGCACCCTTTGCAACCCAAACATCAACAAGAAATTTTATTTGGAAAATAGTGAATCAAAGTATGCAACAAGCTCAAGTCATCATTAAATGCTTTGCTGAGACCTTTTATGCCCCGACAAAAACTTGACGTACAAAATAATTTTTAAGTCTAACGTGAAAATAAAAAGATCTAAGAATAGAAAAGAAAAAAATAAGCAAGTTGTTCATTTTTTGAATATTTTTCTAAATCCAACCTATAAATAAAAATAAAACAAAAAATGAGGTTTTTGTGTCGTTGTCTCAAAATTAATCCATTATTTACACCAATGTCATACCAATAGAGGTCCACATCATACTCACTGACCTAACAACTTGGGCTGCTGGATTGGGTTGGTTGGAGTTTTGTTTTGAGCTTTGAGTCATTTTGGATTAGGGTTGATAGTTTTGTCAACCGATCTAACCCAATTTGATCCACCATGTATAGAATTTATTTTACTCTCCTTATTTTAATTTTTAGTTTAATTAATTTTTATATTTCAAAAATTAGTTTCAATGAGCTTGATAATTTGGAATATAATTTCAGCATATCATATGAATTGTTATAATTTATTAAAAAATAATAAATAATTATTGAGAACTAAAATTTTTATACAGCATAAAACATGTATGCTCAACCCACCAATCCAGCTGAACCAACTATCCCCCATACAGCAAACTAGACCCCCTTAAGGGACATGATCTTAAGGTGCAGCTCCCTAGCAAGTAGCTCCGTAGCTGTTTTTGATAGTCAACTTGTGCATAATTTCATTAAATTGGGTAACTACCCATACATCTTACATCAAATGCAATTTGAGACTCAATAACAGGGGGGTATCCTCCACCCATATAACACTTTCAGATATAGATTTGCCATTTCTTGCCATCAAATGTGCTGCTTGGTTACAGTTTCTTCGAACATGGATTGATTTCCACACAGAGAAGCTTAAAGACCAGTGTCAGGCACCTACAATAATGTGTTGAATTGAGCTTGGAGGAGAGGTATGGCCTGTAAGGGCTGACATGACCATTTGAGCATCTCCCTCAATAATGATGTGTCTGAGACCGACGTCCTTGGCTAGCATGACTTCTTCTTCCACAGCCTTCGCTTCTACTTCCAAAGCACACAAGGGCAGTTCCATCTTTTTGCTCATAGCGCCCATGATCTGACCCTTATCATTCCTGATCACAACTTCAATACCGCAGCTGTTGAGTTCCTTGAAAACTGGTCCGTCGACATTAACCTTGTACCAACCCAAAGATTGGGGGGGGTGGTCCAGTAAGGTCTCTTGGAGTTGGGTTCCTGGCTCATAATGGAGTTTAAGCTACAGAATTCCTCAACAAGATTTTCTGCCTCCCTTGCTATTGCCTTTGTTTGTTTGTGTTAATGTATATAGTGTTGTGGGCTTTAAGCCCAATCTAGTTTTCTTGTATAGCACACATTCTTGCACTACACTCTTAATTGTACTGCACTCATATTTGCTTGTACTGCACTCATATGCCTCCTATATAAAGGCACTTATGTATATTCCTTCAGTGAGAAATACAATACAATTATTCAGTATTTCTAACATGGTATCAGAGCCACTGCTCTGACCTTTCTATTCCCAACATCGCTTCCGCCATCACAAAAACTTCTACAGTCTTCGCCGTTGAACCTCCGACGTCTCCAGACATCGTCCTTAGGTTCCGGACCTGTAGCAGCCGCCTTTGGGGAGCTCCGCCGCCGCGAATTTTGCTCCGATCAACATTCTGAAGGTACCACGAAGATTGAATTGCATCGATCTACACGCCTGTGGAAACCGTGAAGCCATCGGAGCTCACACGCGCCGCCACGCGCCGCTCAAAGTTTCAGTTACTGCAACCCACGCGCCTCACGCGCCATACGCGCCGTCAACGTTCCAGGCTGATGTCATCCGTGACGTCATCAGTGCCACGTCAGCCCTAGCTTACGTCAGCACCCAGTCATCTGCTGACGTCAGCGCCACGTCATCACCGTTGACCGACCGTTGACCGTTGACCGTTGACCGACCGTTGACCGTTGACCAGTCGTTGACAGTTGACTTTTCCAGGCCAGGTTTTTCTTGCTCAGTTTTTCGCGTAGATTTCATTTTTGCAGTCTGTTTTTGCATATTGTGCTTCTAAATGGATAAAAAGGATGTTTTTCTTCCTCGCCCCATCAATACTGTATTGGAGGGGAATAAGAATTACTTATCTTGGTCTCAAGCTATGCGCAGTTTTCTTAAGGGTCGCATACTCTGGCAATATTATACTGGTGTAATTACTATTCCTATGAAGAAAGCAGATGAAGATGATACAGCATTCCTCAGTCGCATGATCGAATGGGATAGTCACAACCACATGATCCTTACATGGATTCGAAACACTTCCATTCCCTCCATCTCCAATCTGTTGGGCAGCTTTGAAGATGCCAAATCAGCGTGGGATATGTTGGCCAAAAGATACTCTACTACTCACGGATCCATGAAATATCAATCAGTGGTTGAATTACATCAACTCAGGCAAGAACCAGGGCAATCCATCAATGACTACTATGATCAGCTTCGCTTCATTTGGGACCAAATTGACCTTTCTGATCCAACCTGGGCATGCCCAAAAGATGCTCAACAATATGCTACTGTTAGAGATGAATTTCGTCTTTATGAGTTTCTGATGTCACTCCACAAGGACTTTGAGCCCATTCGAGTTCAGCTTCTTAATCACAGTCCTCCTCCATCTCTTGATACTGCTGTAAGTGAATTAGTTAGAGAAGAAGCTTGCCTTGCAGCCCTTCAAGCTCAGAATAAGTTTAATGTTCTGGCTATTGCTCCTTCTGCTTCGACCATAGAGCAACCTCAGCAATCAGGTGATCCCTCTAGCTCTAGCAACCGTCGCAAGCAGACCAACAAAAGGTTTTGCAACTATTGCAAGCGTCCTGGCCACACTATTGAGACCTGTTACCGTCACAACAAATCTACTGCTGCAGTTGCTAATACTGAGCCTACTCCATCAATGCCTCCCATTTCAGCTGAGCCCCCGTCTTCTGGATCCACAATCAACCTCTCACCCACTGAACTACAGGAGATTATAACTCAGGCTGTTCGTATGGCTGGTAATGCATCTCTTTCCACTGCATTCTTAGTTTTACCCGGTAAGTCTCAAACTTGGCTCTTTGATTCTGCCTATTGCAATCACATGACACCTCACTCATCCTTTTTCTCCAAACTTGACCCTGCACCGCATCCCCTAAATATTCATATAGCTAATGGGTCCACCATGCATGGAAATAACCTAGGATTTGTATCGACCTCCAACATCTCTGTTCCTGGAGTTTTCCATGTACCTGACCTATCTTATAATTTGTGCTCTGTGGGACAATTAGTTGAACTAGGATATCGCCTTATTTTTTACTATTCTGGATGTATTGTGCAGGATCCGAGGACGGGACAAGAGCTTGGGACCGGTCCTAGGGTTGGGCGCATGTTTCCCGTGGACAATCTTCATCTTCCACCTGTTGCTCCAGTGTCTGTTGCTGCTGCTGCTGCTGCGGTTTCTTCCTTACCTTCTCTCGCACTTTGGCATTCTCGTCTTGGTCATGCACCCTCTTCTCGGGTACAACAGTTAGCTTCTAAGGGTCTATTAGGTTCTGTGTCCAAAGACAATTTTGAGTGTACTTTATGTCAATTAGGAAAACAACCAGCCTTGCCTTTTAATAATAGTGATCTATTTCTAATGGCATTTTTGAGTTAATTCATTCTGATGTTTGGGGACCTTCTCCTGTTGCTAGTATTGGTGGATCTCGATATTTTGTTGTTTTTATTGATGATTATTCTCGTTATAGTTGGATCTTTCCTATGAAATCTTGTTCTGAAATTTTGCCAATATATAGTAACTTTGCAAAAATGGTTGAAACACAATTCTCCAAACGTATTAAAACTTTTCGATCGGATAATGCTCTTGAATATACTCAATATGCCTTTCAAGCTCTGTTACACTCCTATGGCACAGTACATCATCTTACTTGTCCAGGTACCTCTCAACAAAATGGTCGAGCTGAACGAAAACTTCGTCACATTCTTGATACTGTTCGTGCTCTTCTTCTTTCTGCCAAAGTTCCTCCCCCATTTTGGGGTGAAGCTGCTCTTCATGCCGTTCATGCAATTAACCGCATTCCAAGCACTATCATCCATAATCAAACTCCATATGAGCGCCTCTTTGGGTCACCACCTGACTACCATCACCTCCGCTCCTTCGGCTCAGCTTGTTTCGTTCTTCTTCAACCTCATGAGCACAACAAACTTGAGCCTCGGTCTAGACTTTGCTGTTTTCTTGGTTATGGTGAAACACAAAAGGGGTACCGGTGTTACGATCCTGTGTCTCATCGTCTTTGTGTTTCTCGTAATGTTGTCTTCTGGGAACACCGCTTGTTTGTTGAACTCTCTCACTTTCGTTCTTCCTTAACAACCTCATCTGTTTTAGAAGTTTTTCCAGACGAGTCTCATGTTCCTTCTCCAAACACTCCTGATTCTCATTTAGACTTCTCTATTCCTTCTCCAGATATTTTTGATACTTCTTCTGGACAGGTTGAAGATGAACAGGTTAATGACGAGCTACCCCAACTCGAGCCTAGGTCCCCGGCTCCTGCTCTGCCTGAAGATCCTCCACAAGACATTCCACCCCGTCACTCAACCCGGGTAAGATCCATTCCTACACATTTGCTTGATTATCATTGTTATACTGCCCTTGCTACACTCCACGAGCCTCAAACCTATCGTGAGGCCTCCACTGACCCTTTATGGCAGATTGCAATGAAAGAGGAACTTGATGCATTAACCAAAAACCATACGTGGGATCTGGTTACTCTCCCTCCTGGACAGTCTGTGGTTGGTTGTAAGTGGATTTACAAGATTAAGACTCGCTCTGATAGGTCCATTGAGCGCTATAAGGCTCGACTTGTTGCGAAAGGTTTTACACAGGAGTATGGGATTGATTATGAAGAGACCTTTGCTCCAGTTGCTCGTATCTCATCTGTTCGTGCCCTCTTGGCTGTTGCCGCTTCTAGAAAATGGGACCTTTTTCAGATGGATGTTAAAAATGCCTTCCTTAATGGGGATTTGAGTGAAGAAGTTTATATGCAGCCTCCTCCAGGTCTCTCTGTTGAAACTAACAAGGTCTGTCGTCTTCGACGTGCATTGTATGGCCTTAAACAAGCTCCACGAGCTTGGTTTGCAAAATTCAGCTCTACCATCTTTCGCCTGGGTTACACTGCCAGTCCTTATGATGCTGCTTTATTCCTTCGTCGCACTGACAAAGGTTCCATTCTACTTCTTCTCTATGTGGATGATATGATCATCACTGGTGATGACCTCCGTGGCATACAAGAACTCAAGGATTTTCTCAGTCAGCAATTTGAGATGAAAGATCTTGGGCACCTTAGCTATTTCTTGGGTCTTGAAATCACTCATTCCACAGATGGTCTTTATGTTACTCAAGCCAAGTATGCTTCTGACCTTTTGTCTCGAGCTGGACTCACTGACAGCTCCAGTTGAGCTTAATGCGCATCTAACTCCCACGGGGGGGAAACCATTGTCTAATCCTTCTCTTTATAGACGATTGGTTGGCAGCCTAGTTTATCTCACAGCTACTCGTCCAGACATTTCCTATGCTGTTCATCAGGTCAGCCAGTATCTGTCTGCTCCTCGATCGACTCACTATGCTGCTGTTCTGCGCATTCTTCGATACTTGAAGGGCACCCTCTTCCATGGCCTTTTCTACTCAGCTCAGTCTCCTCTTGTACTTCGTGCCTTCTCTGATGCTGATTGGGCAGGAGATCCTACTGATCGTAGGTCCACCACTGGCTACTGTTTTCTCCTTGGCTCTTCCTTGATTTCCTGGAGAAGTAAGAAGCAAACCTTTGTGGCCCGCTCCAGTACTGAAGCAGAATATCGTGCCCTTGCTGATACCACATCTGAGCTCCTTTGGCTACAATGGCTACTTACGGACTTAGGTGTGTCCACGTCCTATGCTACTCCTCTTTATTGTGATAATCAGAGTGCCATTCATATTGCTCACAATGATGTCTTTCATGAACGGACTAAACATATCGAGATTGATTGTCACTTTATCCGTTATCATCTTGTTCATGGTGCTCTCAAGCTCTTCTCTGTCTCCTCCAAAGATCAACTTGCAGATATCTTCACCAAGTCGCACCCTAAAGGACGTCTTCATGATTTAGTCGACAACCTCAAGCTGGTCTCACATCCACCTTGAGTTTGAGGGGGGCTGTTAATGTATATAGTGTTGTGGGCTTTAAGCCCAATCTAGTTTTCTTGTATAGCACACATTCTTGCACTACACTCTTACTTGTACTGCCCTCATATTTGCTTGTACTGCACTCATATGCCTCCTATATAAAGGCACTTATGTATATTCCTTCAGTGAGAAATACAATACAATTATTCAGTATTTCTAACAGTTTGCACCTACCCTCAAACTTGACTGAGTTCCTATTTTTCCAAAGGCACCAAGCCGTGGTAGCAAAAAACTCTCAATCCACCTCACTTCGACAACCCTCAACCTCCAAACCACATCAATAAAGTCACGCTGGGGGCTCTGAAATTTTGGGAGATTGAGCCTAGTTTCCATCCACACATCAGCTGCAAACTTGCAATCCCAAAGAATATGACCCGAAGACTCAGAGTTTCCACACAAACACAATTATCCTTTATGGCCACTTTCCTAAGTTTGAGGTTGTAATTTGTAAGGAGAATGTTTTTACGGGCCCTCCACACAAATTGTTTGACTTTGTTTTGACACTGCATGCCCCAAATGGACCTCCACAGCTTTTTCTTCCTTGTGCTGTTTGATGCACTTCCCCTGTCAGCTTTGTGATTGCCTTCCAGCAGCCATTTACGAGCTACATGGTAAGCACTCCTCACCGTGTGTCCGTTTTGAGTCCAAGCCCAAATCTACGTATCCTCCGGGAGGCAGGGGCTGATTGGAATACCTAGTATCACCTCCATGTCATGGGGGAGGAAAATTCTCTTCATCGTGGTGATGTCCCAGCAACCAGTTTCGAGGTTAATTAGGCTAGCAACCAGCTCACAGGTAGTGTCAGGGTGGCGAGGACTAATAATTTTGAAGGATTCGGGAAGACCTTTTACGAGTAATTTCAACACTCTTAACTTTACAACAATATGGTATTCAGTGCCAATAAAAGACATCCACTTAATACAAAATATATCGTTTTCAAATGACTTTTTTGAGCATGTCATTTTTTTTTTTTTTTAATGTATGGAATAATACATTAGTTTTACACTTGTTCTCGAAACTATTTAATAATTTTCTCACTCTAGAAGCTCTACTTTTTGCCGACTCACCTCTCCCCTATAGAAATTGGCCCAGGCGGGCCTATTATAAACTTACTTTTGCCACACTAGGCCTTGTTCAACTACATTGGACCCTACATGAACGGATCTATGTGTATGGCTTTTTCACTAAGAACGGACCCTTCGCTATTAGTTAAATTTTAAATCCCAATTGGACATGGTCTGAAAAAAGGTTGGAAATTGTCTACCAATTATAGATGACTAGTTCACATACCTAAGGGCACGTTTGGTAGACTGTAATAGACACTGTAATGTAATAGATATTCCTATTGCATAACTATTCAGTTGTTTGGTTATGTTTTTATTACAATGAATAGTTATTCCTTATGAATAGCTATTCTTCAAAATGAGGAATAGTTATTCCTTATCAAAAGTACTGAATATCTATTCCTTTACTTGATGTAATAACTTTTTAAAAAAAATTCCTAAAAAGTCATTAGTTGTCATATCTTTAAAAGGAAAGAAAATAAATTTTCCTTATTGTTAATTATTAGCTCTATTTTGAATACTCTAAAATAAGTGTATTTTAGGAAATTGGACTTAAAAATGATTTAATTACACATTCTTTTTATACTCTATTAAATTGTGGATGCATATTCAGGATTCTATTTCTAATTGGTCACCAAACTAATGAATAGTAATACTTATTACATTCCAACTTAATATATTCCTTGTAATACTTATTCCTATTCCCATGTAATAATCATTACAGTGTACCAAATGTGCCCTAAGTGTAAATATAGTACCCACGACTACAATTTTTACAAGGACACTCGTGATTTTATGTCATGATTCCAAAATTTGAAATTGTGATTTTAATTCTCGATTTTCCTTGTAAATTGTAGTTAGTATGTACTACCTATAAAATATTATAAACAAAATTTTTTTTGAGAGTTTTCACCTTTGGCATCGAGTCGTAATGATACTTTCATGGCAAAGAAGTTTTAACCTTTGTATAAGTTTAGTCAGCCAAATGTCTCTCAGTCGCTAAGAAAGTAGGGTCTCCTGCTTCACTTAGGCTGTAGAAGTTTCGTTCCTTCTTCGAAGGAGAGTTTTGTTTGTTTAATCTGTTCTCAAAGAGTATCAAGAATACTCTTCGAGCTAGTGGTAATTTTTTCGTGGGGTACGGGAGACAGTTCTCTTTTCTCTTCTTGGAAATTGGAAATCTTCATTGAGAACTAGTAGGGGACAATGGAACAACTGACTAGGAGAAGGAACAATCTATCATTATCGGAAAAAGAACGGAATGGCTTCATCCTTCCAAAGTTACGCTAACTTTGGATAAACAGCAGTTCGGTCCTTCATTGAGAGCACCACCTTATACTTCGGTGGGGAAGGATGTTATTTACATCCCAGGGTACTACGAGAGTAAAGGAGGAAGGGCGAAGGTGGTAGTCCGAATGTGGTTCATCAGAATCCACGCAACTCGTCTCCGGTGGAAACTGAACCAATCAGGGAAGAGGAGGGGAGGAATGACAGGCGGACTGAGGAGGCAGTTATGGAATTAAATGCTCAATGGATTTTAAGGAGTGAAATTGATTCGGTGGAAATTATGAGGGAAAGTCATTCAATGCCGACACACCAGGGTGCAATTAAGGTTAACGAAAAGAGTTTTAATTTGGGTAGCTGTCCTCAAATTGCTGAATTTGAAACGGAATTTAACCATTCCAGCTTAGCTTTGGCAATGGATACTTGGATAGGAGTCTTAAGGGTGCATTAAATGAGGGGAATAGCACTAACGAAGCCAACTTGATTGCAATCAACACCAATCCGTTAATCTTGGAGAAGAATATCATGGCAACGGTTTCAACCCTAGCCGCCTCTCATCAAACTAATCACATGATCTCTAACTTACGTGATGAGCAAAACATACCAACGGTTGAGATTAATGTGCATCCAACAAACATTAGGTCGGCTTCAAAAAAAAAACAAACATTAGGTCTTGGAAGAGAATTATGTGCCAAAGTAACCCTAATGGAGCAGCAGACACTCTTGACCTGGAAAATAAGAGAAAAGCAAGCACGTGCATGGCGCTCACCACAGACTTTCCTTGTAAATGATTGCAAGTGTTGGACAACGAAGGTTCATGAGAATTAATGGTGGAGGCTGAGATGCAGGCTCGCCAAAAGCCATGAGCATCATAGTATGAAATTGTCGCGGGCTTGGGAACTTAGTAATAGAGAAGGAACTTGGTGATTTAACCCGGGCAAAGGATCCCTCCGTTGTGTTCATTGCTAAGACATAGACAGATGAAGCAAGGCAAAAAAAAAATAATGCAACCCACAAAAGAAGCTTGCTAAGGATTTGGTACCTCGGATTCATGAAGCAAGGCAAAAACAGTTTCATCATATGTTTTTGGTACCTCGGATTCATGAAGCAAAAGGAGCTTGCTAAGGATTTTTCATAAATTGAATTTAGTCATGTACTGAGAGTCTCGGATTGGCAATGGGGTGGGGCGGGACCGAAGGATGGGATCTTCATCCCCGCCCCACATGGCTTTGTCTTGCCCCATCCCCGCCTCACCCCGCATGACAGGGAAAACTTTCTCACCCCATCCCCGCCCTTTGGGGCCCCGCGAAGCCCCGCCCTATCTCGTAAAACTCTACTTTTGTTAATTTGCTCTATAATTAGTATAATTTTTTTAATGAAACCTATTTCATTAATAAAAATATACTTGAAATTACAACTAAATTTATCTCATCAAATCAAATCAATTTTTAGAAAAAAAATTGAATAATATATCCAAGTGTTTAACAAGACAATCACCAAAAAAAAAAAAAACTCATATTATAACACATAACAAAATAAAGGCACAGAACCACATTTGGTAGAATAAAATAAGCTAATATTAATATGTTATTTAAATAGTACGGTTTTAGGGTATGAAAAATTTACAATTATACCTCTTTGCAACTCGGGCAGGGCGGGGGCGGGGGCGGGGGCGAGGGCAGGGCGGGTCTAAAAAGTCTAAACCCATCCCCATCCCGTCCCGTGGTACTGGGTTAAAATTTTAACCCATCCCCGCCCCATCACCATTGCGGGGCAGGAAAAACCCGCGCAAGACGAAGTGGGGGAGGGGCAGGTTAAGCGAGGCGGGGCAAAATTGCCATCCCTAACTGAGACAAAAGAATAGTGCAGCCACAATATTGCTAGACATGCAAGACATGTTAGCGAGTATTTGGTGTGAATGGAGGATGTTCCTCCACATCTTTTTTTGTAATTCAAGCTGATTCGTTTTCTGTTTTATAGTGTTATTTTTCAAAAAATAAAAAGTCCTGATGATACTTTTTATCATCGAGGCAAGGCACCAATCGATTTTTTGTGTAAGTAGGGACTGAATTTCAAATTTCTTATTCAACTTTCAAATACTTTACCAGTTGAACTAACTGGAACTTACAACATATTATAAAATTTGAATCCCAAAACTAGTGGATGCATGTTACAATAACACTTATTAATTTTCAAAGTATTCTACAATGACACATCGCAACTTCCTATATTTAATTTTTATGATTGGAAAAACAATGCCATATATTAAATTATTATTTGTCATGTTAATGTATTTGCCATAATACTCAACACGTGGCATATAATTAAAATTTTGAATAAAATAAATACATTTCTTTAGTATGGGATTTAAGTTGAGGTTTTGCTTACCTCCTGTACTTCATTTAAAGGAATCTCCTTTTGTTTTAATGAGAGACTGTTACATCGCCTATTAACTAAATAAAATGTGAGGATTGAAACCCACTATCACTCGTAATTGTGTATTTAAAACAAAATGACATATCTAGTCAAAAAAGTACTAGAGGTAAGCCAAGCCCTTTAAGTGACACTTATATTCTTATTTGCGACCACTAATTCTTAATATATTATTTTTCTCTTTATTTTCCTAACCATTCCCATTCCAAAGACTAATGAAGTATTTTGTTCTAAAAAAATGTAATTTGTCAAAAAAATACTTTACTTGAGTAATACATGTGTAATCTAATTAGATATTAGATATTGAGATTTTTTTGAAAACTTATTTTGGAACCATAATTGAATACATCACAATTAGAAAAGAAGCCTAATAAGTCATATGATTTTTTTCACTTTTTAAACACATGAAATTAAAATTGTACACATATAACAATAAAACGTATACAACATTCTCCTAACTTTTAGGTTTTGATGTTTCTTTTTTTGATATGAAGGTGTATATATACATATATATACACACATCACTTAACCTATGTACTAGGTCAATTTTATTAGGGATAGGATACCTAATCCATTCTAATACTTTATTCAACGGTTTAATAACTAAGACAGGAGTTCCTCTTTCAATTTTAGCATTATATTTCTAACATAGAAAGCATCACATGACCAAAGAGACTAACTTTTCCTAATCAGTTTCTTATCAATAAATCATGATTTTTTATTTTTTATTTTTGGGTAGAATTCAACAGTTTCACTATTCGTTTGAATAGGATGAGCTTTAGTAGAAATGTTCTTTTCATTAAAATCCTTAACATAGGGTAGCTGAACAATATGCTTTTTTTTGTGCCAAAAAGCATATATATATATATATATATATAATTTTCTTTGGTTTTGATAGGAAGTGTTTTTAATTTTATATCACATCATTATTTTAGCAATTATAATTACAACTACTTCAATTATCTAAATGTATTTAATCATCTTCCCCAACCTTTTCATTTTCATCGTCTCTCTTGCCCCTCACATCCCACAAGTATTTATCTAAATGTATTAAATTTATCGGTGATTTGGATATATTTTCAAAAATAAAAATTTGTAAATGTGTTTTATAGGTAGTAGAAAATACTCCCACTAATGTACTAAATTATGTAAAGGGGATGGAATTTTTTTCCTAATACATCTATTACTGATTACAATTTTATTGAACTGTTACAATTATTTTTGTAAAAAAATCAAATTAAAATTGGTAAATTAGACCAAAGATCAACCATATATATATATCAAGACATAACAAGTGGATTACCATATTATCAATTGAATTTGTGATGTTGGAAAAAAAATGAATAAAAAATTTAATTAATAATTTATCATTTTAGAAAAAAGTGAGGAAAATTTGGACCATCTCAAAGTATTTAAATTTATCTAATTTGGACGCTCTTATAGTATTGATGGACATATCACAAAATATCAAAATGCTTCTCAATTCGAAGGAAAAGCTTGCAAGTTAAAGTTTCGGGATATTATCTAGATTAACCTCTTCTCCTTCACATGATTCGGAATTCCCATTTATAAGTAACGAATTGACGAACTATATGTCCATTCCTTCCTTCGCTTCTTCCAGTTCCCTATAACCTTCCTCAAAAGCATTCCAACTCTTCATCATTATCTTCTCCCTTGTGCATCTTGAGTGTTGTATATGTTCATGACTTGGAACTCCACCTTTTGGACCGCAGGCTCTGTGGTGTCATCTAAGGTTACTGTCCATTGAATATCTCTTGGCCAAAATGGAGATATACCTTTTTCGCTGAAACTTTCCAGCAAAATACTCCCTCTCTGAAACTATTTAGAGATATGCCCCTGTTTTAAACTCGATTTCCTAAAAATTGAGTTCCAATGAAAAACTCGATTTTACGAAAATAAAGTTATAGGCAATCAAAAAAAAAAAAAAAATCCAGCATGGAACTCGAATTCCATTCAAGGAACTCAAGTTCCATGCAGGATTTTTCAAACAACTTGATTTTCGGCAAATTGAGTTTTTTATTGAAACTCGTTTTTCTAAAAATATAATTTCAAAATAAGGGCATATTCCTAAATAGTTTCAGAAATGGGGCATTTTGCTGAAAAGTTTCAGCGAAATGAGTATTTTGCCATTTTGGCCAATATCTCTCTGTCTTATTCAAATTGGTGTACAATTTTATCAATTGATAAGATGAATCATTTTTCTAAGTTTATTTATTTATTTATGTTAGAGACGTATTAGCCTAATAGCATAAGTCTAAGCTCAATCCTTCCATGTTTGCAAGCTTAGTCTCCTACTTGTACCAAAAGTGTATTAATTAAGGGTTTTACCTACTATGTGTGTGTGTGTGTGTGTGTGTGTGTGTGTGTGTGTGTGTGTGTGTATTTATGTTATGTTCATTGAAACAGGATTTGTACTACACTCTCATGTATTAAAAATTGTTGGGTTAAGATAGCTTGACTCTAGTTAATTAATTCAATTATCCAAGTTGATTAATTAGGTTGAATTGCATGTAAATCTTGAAAGCACCAACAAATCATCAAAAAAACCTAAATGCAGCAGAAATTAAATTGACACAGTGATTTGTTGACAAATAGGGAAAACCTCTCGCAAAGCAAAAACCCCATCGGGTGATTTTAAGATCACTACTCCTAATAATCAACTGATCAACAATCAAGCGGTTACAAATATAAGGAATCTTACCACTCCCCTGGCCTATCCCAAAATACTAATCTACAATTGAACCTTCACTTCAATACCTAATTGAACTTAATCTTGTAGTAGCCTTCTTTCTTTTGATACACAAATCTCCAATCTGTGACTAAATCTTTGCACGGATCCTTGTACGTAACTAACTCCAGTAACATTGAACGATGTTGTTAGCTGCAAAGTTCTTCACTTCATCAACAATGAAAATCTAAAAATATTTGATTACAAAACCCTATAGTGTACAAATGTAGTAGCTTCTCACGAAGAAAATAAATATCTTGGTCTCTATATCTGTGTGTGAGGGCTCTTAAAATAAGCTTTATATATGTCTAGGGTTGTGAGGAAAAAAAAAAAAAAAAAACCCTAAAAAAATATAAAAGCTTGGGGCAAATTTCAGATCTAGAAAACTGAATAGCATAATTATCGATAAATCGAGTTGCTATCGAGCTGTCTATCGAGCTTCACATTAAGTCTTAATAATAGGCATTTGTCGAACTATCTTTCGAGACTTAATGAACAGCTTCTTTACACTTGTTTCTTGGAACAATTTTCATGTCTTTTAATACGAACACTTGATATTCTAGAAACAACATATTTCTTGATGTATTAAACCTATCTTAAATCTACCCAATTACAAGTAAAGTGCATTTTGTCAAAAGATTAGCCAATTACATAAAATATGACCCTAACAAAATTGTAGTCCTTAAGGGTTTCCTCTATAGAAATAGACCGTTAGGCTGAACGATGTCTATTTTATGCTTCTACTTATTCACTCACATCTCCTCTGATTGTCACACGTGCCTCTCTGAAAGCTTCGCCATCCGCCGATCTACAAATCCACTGAAGTCTGGTCGTCTAAATTAGTTCCATGTGCTTACACGTGGTACTATGCACAACTAGCTCGTCACTCACATACCTTCTAGCGTTCTCCACAGGCTTTATGTGTCCAATGTCATGGTGACATCACCCTTAGCCATGTAAGCCCTAATGACATTAGCCTACTTGTCCACGTCAATGGCTCCTTGTTAGCACTACACTAGTGAGATATGTTAGCCTTTGACTGCTGTTTTGATCATTGATTGTTGACCAGACTTGCTGACTTTGACCTATTAATGGACTTTTTTTTGTTAAATTTTTTATCAAAACTAAAAATTTTTCAGTAAGGCCTATCTTGCTCAGTTTTTTAGGTAAATTCTGATTTTGGGCTCCGTTTCTTTATTTGAAACTTATAAATCGCTCAAATGGCCCATTTCTCATTCATTTTGGGACCCTCCTACATACAAAGGCTCGCAAACCATGATTCATTAAGATGTCGTCTTCACCAATCTTTTTCAGGCCTCCAATGTAGCCATTCTTTGGCCGTAATGGCTTTTCTTGGTCATTGATGTAGCCTTTCTCTAGAATTTTTCAAACATTTCTTTCATCGTACATGGTTCTTTCTCCATAGTGCTCAACCCTTCAGGTCTCTTCCTTTGTCATTATCAAGCTTTCTTCATGGCTTCCTCATTCATGGTCCTTTTCACGGTTTCTTCAAAGCATTTTTTTGGGGATCTTCACAAGTTTATCCAAACTCAAGATTTCATTGTGCTTCCAAATTGTTTTTGAGAGAGGGTGTTAGAGATATATTAGCCTAATAGCACAGGCCCAGCTTAATCATTCTATGTGTGCAAGCCAAGTCTCCTACTTGTACTAAAAGTGTATTAGTCTAAGGTTTAGCCTACTATATATTCTCATATTATGTTCATTATAACATATAATTTGTACTACACTCTCATATATTAAAGGTGCCATTAAGGGTTTCCTTCGTAGAAATTGGTTGTTAGGCTGAGCCACATAATTCTTTTGTTTTTATGTTCTCTATTTCATGATTCCTCTTCCGCATCCATTCTAACACATTCAACATGGTAGAGCAATACTAATATTTACCACTGTAAACAAAATAAGTGGTATCTCCTTATAAAACTTTTAATCTAGGAGGGAAATATAATCGATCGAATCACCACCATGAGGGACATTAGATAGGATCCCATCCACTCACATGGATTTGGCACAACTAGTAGAATGACAAGTCATAGCCAGTCTCTAATAAATGTTTAAAATATATGTCTTATGTTTATGTTTTAAAATATTTATTAAAATTCTTTCAAGTTTAAGATATGAAGAGGCACAGTCAAGGTATGTGCAACTGATTCTAAAATGCTTCATTAAAATTTTCAGGATTTGCTGGTCAGAAGTCAATTTTGTCAGCCCAACCAAAAAAGAAAAGAAAATAAAAGAGACTGGCTGTTCAAAGAGCGACCATGAAGGTATGCAAGCACTAGTTTTAAAATGTTTTAATAAAATTTTGAGAGCCAGCTGATCAAAAGTCAATGGTAAGTGGCAACCCAACCAAGGAGAGCAGAAACTGGCTGTCCAAATGCGCTTATCCCTTGATAGAGCTAAAAAATGATTAGTAGATCAACATAAATCAGTGTTATTCAGAAAATGATGTAAACGATTGTTAGAGATGAGGCACCTAAAATACGTGACCAAAAAGAAATAATTGCCAATCAGATGAAATGATATGTTTACAGGGAGTAAGAAGGGCGGCAAATTAAATGGCAGAGATTGTTGTAAATTTGGTCAGTGACAAGTTGATCACCTTACTGTCTGAAGAGGCCAACAAGTTGATGGGTGAACATAAGGAAATTGCAGACATCAAAGATGAACTGGAACATATTAGAGCATTTATTGAGGATGTAGATATACAAGCAGAGAGCAGCCACGTAGTAAAAATCTGGGTGAAACAAGTCCTGGAAATTGTTGAGTGCATTGAAGATGTCATAGAGAAGTACTACTTCTTTATGGCACAGCCACAGAATGATCAACAACCTCGATGCAAAAGTTTCTTTAAAATTTTTACTCACTTAGTCAAAAGTCTTGAACATTAGTATGACATTACCTCGGAGATTCGAGATATCAAAACATCACTCTCCCAAATTAAGAAAAGAAGAAATTCTACATATCAAGCAGCAACACAACTGATGTTACATGGCATGACCCTTTACTGGAGGCCTATTTAACTGGGGAAGCTGAACTTGCTGGCATCAATGATTCTAGAGACGAAGTGCTAGTTTGGCTGTTGGAAGGCACATCTCAACTCATGACTACTGCAGTTGTAGGCATGGGCAGTATCGGCAACACCACTCTTGCCAAGAAGCTTTTGACAACCATAGAGTAAAACAGCATTTTGATTCCCGCATTTGGATCACAGTATCTCAATTATACAACTTGTTAAAGCTGTTGAACGGCATGCTAAAGCAACACTATAAAAAAATCAGACACTGTACCTAAGGAGACCTACATCTTTGTTGAGAACTCACTTATAAAAAAACCGAGGACATTGTCATTTTTTATGATCAATGGAATAATGAGTTTTTGAGATATATAAAGTATGTTTTTACCAGATAATAAACGAGGAAATAGGATAATAGTCACAACACGTAATCATGATGTTGATTCCTCCAGCAAAGAATTTTAAATTGTTCATATTCACTAAATGCTACTTTTACCTCCAGAAAACCCCTAGAACTCTTTTGGAGAAGGGAATTCAAGTACTACATATTTAAGGGACATTGTCCCCCAGGGTTGGAGCAATTGTCTATTGACATTGTTGCAAGATGCCAAGGACTAACACTAGCAATTGTGGTTATTAGTTGCCTTCTGTCAACCAAGGAAATGATTGTCATGATAATCATAGTTTAGAGTTTGAAAACAAGATAGATCTCACAACCATAAAAAAAATAAAATAAAAAATTGTCCTTTAGTTATCAAACCATGTTTATTTTAAACCTTACTACCTCAAACCATGTTTTTTAAACCTTACTCTCTGTCTTGCTTCCTCAAACCATGTTTTTTAAACCATGGCGTACAACATTGATTGAAGTGGATAGCTGAGAGTTTTGTAAAGGAAGAGTGTCAAGGCAGTGGAGGAGGTTGCAAATATATACTTATCTGACCTCATCTGCAGAAGCCTGGTTCACGTATCAATAGTAATGGATGGGAAAGCTAATTTTTTTGAAAAACCAATGGTCTGATTCATGTATCATTATTTCAAAAGCTACGGACCTAAATTTCTATCAGGTTTGAAGAATGAGGATACAAGTTTCCATTAGAAAAGTTGGTGCTTGTCAATTATTGATGAGTACTAAAGGCCAATGAGAATTCGCAAGTTTGGGATAATCAAAATCATGGAAACAACATTTAATCAAACAAAAAACATCATGGAAACAGCATAAATGTGCAAAGCTATAGACCTCCCTCATTCTTTTCATTGACACTCAAATGATCTGTCAAAACAGAAAAGCTTTTGGGATATTTCTTGATAGGCATTGCAAGTGGACAGCTAAGAAGTTTACAGATTCTAGATCTTGAAAATGGATACAAAACTCCATTGCCTAACAACATTGGACAGTTAATTTATCTCTTGCATCTAAACTTAAGGAGGACTTTGATAAAAGAAATCCCACAATCATTTTTCAATTTAAAGAACCTCCAAATTCTGGATCTGACGCATACTTTTATACCCACTTTTCATATTCCAATACAGAAACTGCAGAAACTTAAGAACCTATACTTAGATCCCCAAATTCAATTTGTGACTGAAATAAGTGATATTTCCATCAAAAATCTGCAATCGTTGGTTAATATCAATAGGCTTCCACAAAATCATTGGCATTATATTTTTCTTTTAGGGAGAACACCCCCCCCCCCCACCCCTAACCTAGGTGATATGGGAATTAGTCAGTATTTAGTTCTCCCTCACCTCACCCTAATTAAGAGGCCTTTTAAAACCTTGAGGGATGAGGCTTTGTGTCACTCCCAAATAGGGTAATACTCGTCAATGAAGAGTTGGTGCATGACAGCCGATGTACAAAGGGCTACTGCAATTATCTTGAACATAATTTAATTTCATGGAGCTCACAGAAACATCGTACGTTTCTCGCTCTAGCACTTAATTTGAATACAGGGCCATTACTCATAACTCAATTGAACTACTCTGGCTTCAGTCCTAAAAAAGGGAAATATGAGTTATGTCCAACACCTTTTCTATTCTATGGTGTGATAACATTGGTGCTACTTATCTCATCGCCAATCCGTTATTTCATGCTCAGGCCAAGCACATTGAAATCGATCATTTTGTTCATGACCTGGTCTCTTCTCGATCTCTCTCTGTGCGGTTCATCTCTTCCATTGATTTCCAAGGATCAAGTGGCTAATTTTATTACAGAACTTCTACCAACTGCTTAGTTTGTTTCTCTTCGAACCAAACTCAATGTTCGAGAACTAACTTTGAGATTGCGAGAGAGTATTGAGACAAGCTCATCCTTATCCTGTCCTCTGGCTTCGACTGAAACACAACATCACACCAAAACAATTCAAACTTCATTAGAAGATAAACATCTTTAAAGAGCTGAATCACCTGGTACCGATACAGTAATTTCTTAGTTTGCTACGCAACAATAGTTGGTGGTTCCATTCAATTTGGAAAAACTAGTCCACTGCATTGCTGCCTTACCATTTATTTAAAAACCATAAACGACTCCATCTTAGCCAAAGGGAGCCCGTCCTTGAGCTATGCTACTCAAGACTTTGCTCATCTCTACTTGACTTTTGTAGCTTTAACATACATCACATCCAACATCATTTGCCATGCTACAAGACCACAAAGAATGCATCTCCGTCTCCACCTCACTTCTGCAGATTGCACACAATTCGTCCTCACTAAAGCGCCTACATGATGAAGACGAATTAGTGAGAAGCATTTTGCAATTTTCTACATACTCTCCACATAAAATATCAAATATTTGGTGGAATACTGATTGTTACCCCCTCTTCAGAGAAATCTATCTAGTTTTCGAGTTTGTCCATGAAAGGGCTCGGATTTGTGCTAAAACCCAAGAGCTTGTTTAAAACCCAATTTTAAATTATGGCTAGATTGTTTTTACTCTTACTTAATCAAAGTGCAAAACAAAAGTAAATGTGCACAATGAATCGATAACTACTCTAGTGCATAAACATGAAAAACAAACAATAAATGTAAAACACAAGAGTAAGAGAAGAGAGATACATACACAAGATAATACCAAGACGTGTTATTGACGAGAAAATTGAAGAATTCGGCGAAAAACCTCTCTACGACCCTCCAAGTCAAAATCGATCCACTAGAGAATAAAGCTGGAGTACACGAATAACAAAAAACTCTCCAAGCTTAGTCTACCCCATATACTTGAGCCCTCCAAGCTCTTGCTACCAGTGGACTTCTCGAAGTCATGTCTTCTTTAACTTTCTAGATCCCACAATACGCCCGATTGCATCCACTAAGTCTCACCGGCTTCTTTTGGCAAATCCCCAAAGCTTCCCAAGCTACAAAACACTTTCTACACTTTGAATAGGTGGGGGTTGCGTTTCAGTACAAATCTCCTCTCAAGGTATTGTTGGAAAATTTGATTTTATATCTCATACAAAACACACAGCGGAAGTAACAAATAAGGATTTATTTCATTCATGATTGACAACATGCACTATGTAAATTTCAGAATTTAAGAACAAAATAGCAACCTTAGTGTGGTGAAATTCAAAATAAAAAATTAGAAGCACTTGGAACACTTTTAATCTTCACTCCAATTCCACTTTACGTCTAAAAAGTGTGGTCTCTCAATCAGTTTCCAAAGGAAAATTATCGAGTGGCTTCATTCACACATAGACACTGTTTCACAATGATGTCTCTCTTTTTTCTTATAAAAAATTCTATATGTTTCTCCCTTTATAACTAACTAATTATCTAATTGGACTGGCCTTTGGAGCCTTTCCCATTAGGATTTAGTGTGTGGCTTGGAGTGGGACCAAAAGGAACTAATAAAACACTAGCTCCAATAGCCCTTGGGCTTTTCCGTCAACTCTTGACAAGTCTAAAGTTACCATTAATTATATTTAATACCATTATATAAATATAATTGCACTCTATGCTTTATTAATAAATTTATATCTCAAGACTTTATGATACATGCAACCCCTTAAAAAAATATTCGTAGTAACATAAAGTCATGAATGTAGACTGCTACTTTGTAAATTACTACATCTTAATCCTTAAGTACTCGGTTTAATCCTTTAAAATTATTCATCATATAGTTATGAAATTCAATTTCTTAAAAATATATTTTAGTAATTCCTTACTAAAGTAGTTAGGCCTAACTCTCTGAATAACTGAACCCATTAAACTTATTTCATTAATCCTTTAAAGTTATTCATCATATATTTATGAAATTCAATTTCATAAAAATATATTTTAGTAACTCCTTACTAAAGTGGTTAAGCCTAGCTCTCTGAATAACTGAACCAATTAAACTTATCTCAAGGGAATATTTTATATCTCCATCAAGAGATTATGAATTCCATCAAGAGATTATGAATTCCATCTTGAGAATATATGTTTCATCAACACTAAATGTGGCTGCCCAATATAATGAGATTTTGACCGTTGCTTTATATCTCACTCCTAAAATATCAAAGCAACCTACACTTCATGATCAGGTCTATTATCCTTTCAAGATTAAGAGTTCATATAAATAGAAGTCGTGAAATTTATTATTCATTTGACAGTCGTTAGGAGAATAATAAATCTCACAGCGGTCCAGTTCAATATGTCTTAACTCTTAAAGCATATCAACATACCAACTAGAAGTCTCCACTTTCATGATCAAGACAAATCATCTTAGTTTATACGTTATAGTGTTTGCAGATGAAATTTCCAATTTCATTACCGACTACGAAATTTTGAGTTTACAAAGAACTTGTGATTTATATCTTCTGTGACTTTATACATAAATCACATACCATGTATCTCATGGACTATATGATAATGTCCTAATATTTATGTTATCATTATTTTAGATAATAATAAAACAACTTTATTTATCATAACATTAAGTTATACATAATGTCATACATAACATCATACAATAGGATTTAAGGGCACACATCTTAACAATCTCTCACTTGCCCTAAACACTATTGTGCACTAATCTAACTCTCATTCCCTTCTAATGTGACTCAAAAGTCCTTTGGGGCAAGGTTTTGGTAAATGGATCCGCCAAATTATTTGCACTACCAATCTTTGTTACTACTACATCTCCTCGAGTAACAAAGTCTCGAATAATGTGATGCTTTTTCTTAATGTGCTTTCCTTTCTTGTGATTTATTGGATCTTTGGATTATGCTACCACTCTAGTATTGTTTCAAAACAATGTGATGGGAACTTGCTCCATTCTTACAACATCAAGATCAGAAAGAAATTTCTTGAGCTAAACAGCTTCATTTGCTGCTTCACAAGTAGCAACGTACTCAATTTCTATTGTGGAGTCTGCAATACAAGATTGCTTAACACTCCTCCAACTTATGGCTCCACCTCCCAAGGTGAAAACACACCCTGAAGTGGATTTTCTGAAATCTAGATCCGATTGAAAATTTGAATCTGTATAGCCAATGGGAATCGAATCCTTACTATGGTAAAAAAGCATATAATTTCTCGTTCTTCGTAAATACTTGAGAATATGCTTTACAGCTTGCCAATGTTTTGGTCCTGGATTTGATTGATATTAGCTGACTATGCCAACTGAATAACAAATATCTGGTCTAGTACAAAGCATGGTATACATGAGACTTCCCACTACAGAAGTATAAAGAACTTGTCTCATCATATTTTCTTCCTCTTGAGTCTTAGGCCTTCATCAAACAGAGGCACTCCATGTCTAAAAAGAAGAAATCCTTTCTTGGAGTTTTGCATGCTAAACCATTCTAGGACCTTATCTATATATCCAACTTGTGATAAGCCTAACATCTTATTCTTGCGATTTCGTCAAAACTTGATCCCTAGAATAAAGTTAGCCTCACCCAAGTCCTTCATATCAAATTGGCTTGATAACCAAACATTCACTGATGACATTACTCCTACATCATTTCAAATGAGTAAAATATCATCAACATAAAGTACTAGGAACATTACTACTTTATCTCAATGTCTTTTGTACACACATGGTTTATCAAAATTTTGTTCAAAACCAAATGACTTAATTGCTTGATCAAATCTGATGTTCCATGACCTAGATGCATATTTAAGTCCATAAATGGATCTTTTCAACTTGCATACCATATGCTCTTGATTCTTTGCTATGAAAGTTTCCAGTTGCAATATGTATATTTCTTTTTCAAGATTGTCATTAAGAAATGCAGTCTTGACATCCATTTGTCAAATCTCATAATCATAATGAGCAACAATGGGTAAGAGAATTCTGATAGATTTAAGCATGGCTACTGGCAAAAAAGTTTCATCATAATCAATACCTTCTTTTCCGTATACCCTTTCACTACTAGCCTTGCTTTAAAGGTTTCAACGTTTCCATCTATCCCTCTCTTTCTCTTGTAAATCCATTTGCAACCAACAAGTTTAATGCCATTAGGTGCCTTTACAAGATCTTATACATGATTGGAATATATAGAATCCAATTCAGATTTCATAGTTTGGACCTAATGATGTGTATCTATAGCATTCATTACCTCTTTATAAGTGTAGGGATCTGATTTAGCCTCTTCTGAGATATTTTCATAAGTTTCTCCCAAACCTCTAAATCTTATAGGAGGCCAAACAATTCTCCCACTACGACGAGGCACCTGTGTATTAGATATTTCATGAGTAATATTTTGTGGTGTATCTAATACAGCCACATCATCCCTAGTTTCATCCATTGGTTGTTCAACTACAAGTTCATTCATTTCAGCCAAGACAACTCTACCTCTAGGAGTATAATCATTTATATAATCATTTTCCAAGAATTTGGCATTTGTGCTAACAAACACTTTATTATCCTTATGACTATAGAATAAACTTCCAACAGTTTCTTTTGGATACCCTACAAAGAAAACCACTTCTGTTTTAGACTGTAACTTGTCAGACTTTCCTTTTAACACATGTGCTGGACAACCCCAAATATGGAGATGTCTCATACTAGGCTTACGCCTATTTCACAACTCTACAGGTGTTTTAGGAATAGACTTCGAAGGTACTAAATTTAGAAGATACATTGCACTACTTAAGGCATAACCCCAAAAAGAATTGGTAGAGTCGAATAACTCAACATAAACCTAACCATATTTACAAGAGTCCTATTCCCTTTTTCTGCTACACTATTTTGTTGTGGAGTTCCAAGTGTAATCAACTAAGATATAATCCCATTTTTAGTCAAGTAATCCTTGAAGTCACCAAAAAGGTATTCTCCACCTTGATCAGATCGAATGGCCTTTATGTGTTTACTCAATTGATTCTCAACTTCAATCCTAAACTCTTTGAACTTTTCAAGGGCTTCAGATTTCCATTTCATTAGGTATACATAACCAAATTTAGCGTAATCATCAGTGAAAGTAATGAAATACTCATAGCCACCTCTTGCTTGGATTGACATAGGACCACATACATCTGAATGTACTAGTTCTAGCAAATCTTGGGCTCTTCTACCTTTTGCATTAAAAGGTTATTTGGTCATTTTACCTTCCAAACAAGATTCGCAAAGTGGAAAATCATCAAAGTCCATGGATTGTAAAAGTCTATCTTTGATTATTCTTTGAATCCTACTTAAATTAATATGACCCAAACGTAAGTGCCAAAGATATGTTTCACTAGTAGAAAGAAACTTTCTTTTTAATGATTTTACATGTGAATTATTATCTAATTCAGAATTATATAATTTATTCTTATCAAGAGTTAAAATATAAAGACCATCCATAATATTGTCAAAACAGATAAACACTTTATCTTTCTTTATTACAGTGTTGTCTTTAAGGATAACACAATATCCATGCTTACCTAAATAAGTTGCAGAAATTAAATTCCTACGAACATTAAGTACATACAAACAGTCTTTCAATATTAAAACTCTAGACTTAAAGCATAAATTAAACACTCCAACAGCTATAACTGGAAATCCTGCACCCATCTGCCAAAGTAAGACATTCAACTTTCTGGTCTTCTGGAACCCCTACAAAGAATTACAGATATGATTAGTACAACCTGAATCCACACACCAGGAATCCGTGGGATTCTGTACCAAACATATTTCAAGAAGAAATGAACTTTTCATACCCTTATTCTTGACAGCCTTGAATGTTGGATAATTCCTCTTCCAATGTCCTTTCTCACCACAATAGAAACACTTTCCATTGGTTTTCTTTCCTTTGTTGGCAACTCCTAAGGCAATTTGTTTACCATTTTGCTTAATGAAGTCCTTCTTCTTCTTCTTCTTCTTCTTACCCTTGCCTTTCAACTTAGGTTGAGAAGTAGAAGCTTCACCAACATTGGTTACAATACTAAAAGTACCAAGGATGCCTTCCGCCGCTACCAACTCATTCATTAATTCAAACAATGAATAAATCTTTTTGTTCATATTATAATTAAGTATGAATTCCTTAAATGATTCCGGTAATCTGGAGTATCATATTCACTTGGAATTCTCCATCAATATCGGCACCTAAAACTTCCAATGTATTCAGATTAGAGATCATCCTAAAACAATGTTCCTTTACTGAAGTACCTTCAACTATTTTGGTATTATAAATTTGCCTCATAGTTTTTTGCCTTGCGGAACGGCCTTGCTCACCAAACATCTCTTTCAGACTAAGTTTTATGTCCGAAGCAAGTACTACATCCTGCATTTGATGCTACAGAACATTTGAAATAGATGCTAGGATGTAGCATTTGACCATTTCATTAGATTTTTGCCAACGATCATATTGCTGTTTTTCCTCAATTGGAGCATCTAATGAAGGAAAGCTAAGACATGGTTGAGTAAACACATATTTGTGCTCTTCAGCTGTAAGAACAATGTCCAAATTTCTTTTCCAGTCAAAATAGTTAGATCCAGTTAGCTTGTTTTGATTAAGAATAGCAACAAGTGGGCTAAATGATGTCATGATTTAAATCTGAAAATAATAAACATGAATATAATAAGTAAACTGGACATTATCAATTTATCATATAAGCATATAATATGGAATCTTAATAAAACTATAAAATAATATATGCAACGACAACCCAAACCCATATTCAATATCCCTCAGCATAGAGTGAACATTAAATACTATGATTGATTGAGAACTATTCTCATTATTAGTGCTATCATGATAACTCTTATCAAATACTAATAATATGCCATTTTTCATTTAGCCTCTAAGTAATAATAGCAAGAACTCAGCATAGAGGACACTATAATACCTAGTCTAATGTATGCCATTGTCTAGAATCATGTGTAGCCACATTTCATCCCTTTAATGGGCTTATTTTGTACTATCATGATAAAAAAACCTTCCGCATGGAATGCAAAGCTCGAAGCTAAGACAAGGTGTTTATCAAATCACTATAAACCAGGAAATTCAATCTTGTAGGACCATGAAATAAATACTTTCTGCAAGGAATGCTAAGCTCGAGGCAAAGACAAAGTATATATTTCACACTACTATGAACCAACAATAGAGGCCGTGAGATGCAATCCTTAAATCCCTCTCCCACTAGATATTTTAAATTAAAGGTTTTTAAGATCAAGAACCATAATAATACTAGACACTTTAAAAATATAATCCTAATCTCATTAGGAATAAATTTCATAATCCTAGCATTAATATATAAATATATATAACGTAATATAAACTCATATTACATTATAACATTATATATATACAGATTATTATATATGATATATAATTATTACATTATATATATATATATATATAACCTTCAGATTGTTAGAATCCTTGGTGTAATACATGCAAGATGGCTATAACACATGCATGATGGCTATGCCATGCAATAAAGTTCAAGCCATGCAATCTAGTCCAAGTCATACAATAAATGCCAAGTGGTACAAGAAAAAGTCCAAGTAGTGCATGCATGTTGGCCATCAAGGCTTCCCATTTCAATCCAAACGGTGCAAAAATATCAATTCAACTGTGGGCAATCAAGATAATCAATATTAAATGGTCCTTCTATGGCCAAAAGGTGCAAGAAAGTCCAACCTGTACAATAAATGGCTCAGGCAATTGACAATTATATTAAATAGTCCAAGTAATGCAATCAACGATACCATACATAACAGTTATTGAATTTCAATAACTGTATCCTTGGAATTGATAAGACACAACACAATCAATTCCACTTGCAATATATATATATATACACACACAAAGTCCATGAAAATTAAAAACCATGACACATCACCATAACTTGATGCAAAAAATTGAAACACAAAGATAACGGTTTTCTTAAATTCTAAAATTCAATCACATATTATACAATCATGAGATGAAAACCTGGCTCTGATACCAATTGTTGGAAAATCTGGTTTTGTATCTCATACAAAACACATAGCGGAAGCAACAAATAAGGATCTATTTCATTCATGATTGACAACATACACTATGTAAATTTCAGAATTTAAGAATAAAATAGCATACCTTGGTGTGGTGAAATTCAAAACAAAAGATTAGAAGCACTCAATTCACTTTTATTCTTCACTCCAATTCCACTTTACGCCCAAGAAGTGTGGTTTCTCAATCAGTTTCTAAGGGAGAATTATCGAGTGGCTTTACTCACACATACGCACCATTTCACAATGATGTCTTTTTTTTTTTTTTATTCTCTTTTTTCTTATGAAAATTCTATATGTTTCTCCCTTTATAACTGACTAATTATGTAATTGGGCTAGTCTATTGGGTCTTTCCAATTGGGTTTTAGTGTGTGGCTTGGAGTGGGACCAAAAGGGACTAATAAGATATTAGCTCCAATGGACCTTGGGCTTTTTCGTCAACTCTTGACAAGTCCAAAATTACCATTAATTGTATCTAATACCACTATATAAATATAATTGCACTCTGGGCCTTATTAATAAATTTATATTCCAAGACTTTATTATACATGCAACCCCTTTAAAAAATATTCGTAGTAACACAAAGTTATGAATGTAAACTTCTACTTTGTAAATTACTACATCTTAATCCTTAAGTACCTGGTTTAATCCTTTAAAATTATTCATCATATATTTATGAAATCCAATTTCATAAATATATACTTTAGTAACTCCTTACTAAAGTGGTTAGGTCTAACTCTCTGAATAACTGAACCCATTAAACTTATCTCAAGGGAATATTTATATCTCTATCAAGAGACTATGAATTCCATCTTGAGAATATATGTTCCATCAACACTAAATGTTGCTACCTAATGTACTGAAGTTTTGACCGTTACTTTAGATCTTACTCCTAATATATCAAAGCAACCTACACTTCATAATCAGGTCCATTATCCTCTTAAAATTAAGAGTTCATGTAAATAGAAGTCGTAAGATTTATTATTCATTTGACAGTCGTTAGAAGAATAATAAATCTCACAGCGGTCCAATTCAATATTTCTTAACTCTTAAAACATATCAACATATCAACTAGAAGTATGCACTTCCATGATCAAGACAAATCATCTTAGTTGATATGTTATAGTCTTCGCAGATGAAATGTCCAATTTCATTACCGACTACAAACTACAATTCTGAGTTTACAAAGAACTTGTGATTTATATCTTCTGTGACCTTTCACATAAATCACATACTATGCATCTCATGGACTACATGATAATATCTCAATATTTATATTATCATTATTTTAGATAATAATAAAACAACTTTATTTATCATAACATTAAGTCATACATAATGTCATACGTAGCATCATACAATAGGATTTAAGGGCACCTATCCTAATAAGGTATGACAATAGGAGAGGGAAGGAGAAGAGACTACATTAATTTCTTACTAAAGGATGAGTAGCACTCTCTCTAAAGGATAAGTGTGTTGTGTTGTAGAAACCCTATTTAGAGTTTTTTTTTTTTTTTTTTTTTTTTTTTTTTTTTTTTTTTTTTTTCTCTAGATAGCCTCTTTTACTTTTGTGGGTAATGAGAGTATATATAATATAGGTGAAGAGTAAGAAAGTCACACTTAAAATCCTCCAACAAGAGACTTTCGCGAGTACCTCGCGAAATGGCCTATCTCGTGAAGTGCTTGTGAATGCAACCTGAGACCTGACTCTTCAGCTTCTAGCATATGTTTTTTAGAGCGCTTTTTGTGGGTTATTCTTTTTGTGAACTTCTTGCGAGCTAGTCACGAAACTGCACTGATTCTTTATTTCATGCTTGATTCTTCACCAACTTAATACTAAACCCAATATAATAAAATCCCATAAAATACAAGGAAATAATTTAATGCAATTACAAAATTTTTTGTCATAGAATAAAGCTAGCATAAGATATAGTTGTAAATCACAAATTTACAGTTCAAAACAGTGTTTCTTTTTGGAAAAGCATATAGAGGTGTACCAAAATCCAGATCAAGAAAATCGGACTAATGACGAGCCATTTTTGGACAAAAAATATTGGTTTTTTTCGAACAATAACTCTTTTGGAAAAATTAATATATTTCATCATTCCTTATTTTCTTGAATAAAAAGTTCATAAAATTTGGGATTTTCTAATTCTCAAAAATTAAATTTTGGCATGTAAACTGAGCTAGATAAAACACGATATCAACATGTATGTCTCTCGAACTTTGACAAAATTTCCATTCAAGGTTGGAAACTTGGAATGTAGAATTTGATGGGCATTAGTTGATATCGGAACCCCTTGACCTTAGCCTTTGCTTAATGGCCTTTGCTAAATAAGGTAATCTCGATGGGTTATTCCTCCCTAGGCCCATCCCTGGATAGTTGCTCGTTTTCTTCATCACTGTTACATCATTCAAGCTATATGGGGATTGAAATCCTCAAGGAACTTCTCAAAATGGCATCTATCCTCTCTATCTTGAATCAAGAAAAGGCAAGATTGCCTTATTTTACTTGAATGTTGTGAATAGGCTAGTAGCATCTTAACTGTCTCCATATAATAATGGAATCTTTCTATGAGAAGCGAACCTTCTGATAAAAGGTTTGACTTATTTTCAATACTTTTTTAATTAGAATTTTTTTTTTTTTTTTGGTTTTAATAAGAAACTGTCACATCATCCACTAACTAAACAAAGGGAAGAGATTAAAACTCACTACCACTTATCGTTGTATATTTAAAACAAAATGACATGTCCGTAAAAAAATATTGGAGGTAAGCCAAACCCTCTAATAAAGGGATTGGGGCATGAATTTGGTGGGTTGAATTTAAGGGCAGCTTGGTCGCAATTTAAAACACATGGATATGGCCATAACCTTTTCGAACCATAGGCCCAATGGTGACATCTAGTGAGGAAAAGATAATTAGCCAAATTACTACCACATGGTATGTTAAACATGATCTTATCCGCTCACGTGGGCTTGGCCCAATTAAAAAATTGGCAGCCTAGGGCTGCTGTCTCTCACTTGTGTCTATAATATATATTTATGTACAAGTATAAGTTAATGTTATTGTTTATGTATATGTTTATATAAATAACATAAAATCCATCCAATATTAAGAATAATTAGATGCAAATTCATACTTTTATAGTGTTACCTATAAATTGAAAGATTTGCTTTGAATTTTTTTGGTGAGAGAAAGATTTGCTTTAATTTGTACAAAGAATAGTCAAAGATTTTATTTTCTAATAAATAGATGAATTTAGTAAGTCTTGGGAAGTAGGGACTCTAATGCATGGGTAGTGCATTGTGTAAAAAAATATTTGAATTTTTTTTTTTTTTTTTTTATTCTTTCAGAACATTCTAATACACTAGCAACAAGGCTACCACCAAAATTACCTGTAACATCCCTACATAATAGAAAAAAATAAATTTATCTTCAAATATGACGAATTATAAACCATGTATGACTTGTCGTACAAATTATATGACTATGTTAGAAGGAATGACGATTGGAAGATAACAAGCGATATAATTTTTATGGTGGACATTGCAATACTTGAGTGTTGTGGATATTGCAAGATAGCAAAATTTCTTCCTACCATATCTGATGTAGAAATTGCAGGACCTCACATTGGCACTATTTGACCAAGGAGTGTTATGTAATAATGAAAATATCTAGTTGTGTAATTAACCCAAAAACATTTTGTTAGAATTTGGATATAGTTAATGGCAAGCTAAAAGTAAATAACATTTTATGTTAATAAAAATGACTTAAGATGACAAGAACACACATGGTTATAAACATGATGTAATGATTTATTTGTTCCTAATAACAATATTAGTGATTTCTTCCAAAATTATAAAGTAGAAGGATTCCTAATAATGAACACACATTTAACAACGAATAAAGTTGAACTTATACACCAAAAAATTTAAAATTTTAGTAATAAAACTATAAAATATCTTGATTATTTGTTAAAGACAACAAAGTTAGCAATTTTTGCTACCATAAATGAAATTTCTTGACTCAAATTTCCACCAAAATTTAGTAGCTAAATAAAATACCATATTGACATACATAAATAACAAAATTAAACTAAAGTAAAATAAAAGTATTGAATTTATTAAAACCATGAATAGAAAAATAAGATAAAGATTGACAAAAAGAAACACGATTCCAATCATTCTTACTTACTGTTGTTTGTTTCACTTAGTTACCATGCTGAAATGTACCTAAACATAAACATTTACATAAAACATGAACATATACTTTAAAGATATGAATTAAAGTCAGGTGTAAATATTTTTGGGTACCTACATTTTGGATCAATTTCAATTTTGGTTCCTACTTTTTTTCCTTGCCAAAATCACTTTCAATTTTGTCCCTACTAATATCATCTCACTAATGGAAATTGGATATGGGACACATGGAGTGCACCATTGGCATGTTAGAAGCTATTGTGGCTAATAAAATAATAATAAAAATAATTGGGGTTAAAAATGGCACGTCAATTTATAAAAATTATCAATTTTAAAGAAATACAAAAACTTAAAAAAAAAAAAAAAAAAAGGTTCAAATTTGGTATTGAACATGAACAAGAACATGAACCTAAAAACATCAAACCTGATTCAATACAGACTAGCAACCTACCTTTGTGTCATAGGGCCAATTTTCACTCTAAATTTTCTAAATGTGATGGCACAAACTCCCTAACTTAGCCACAATAGACATAACTCACACACTGTAAGAACATTTAGGGCAGGTTTGGTAGACTGTAATGATAATTATATAGGAATATGAATAAATATTACAAGAAATGCAAGTAGTTGTAATTAAATAATTATTCCTATGCAGTTGTTTGGTAACCCTGTAGTAATAGAACCCTAAATCTGTATTCTACATGTTTGGTACAACATCTTAAGATGAACCCAATCTTGAGGTCATTAAAGTCATCCTTATCAAAAATGAATTTATTATAATAAGGGTATTTTAGGAAATTTGATTTAAAATGCTTTCATTACACCGTCTTAAGATGTTGTATAAGGTCTCCATTCAAGATTGGGTTCATTAAAGTAATCCTTATCAAAAATGAATTTATTATAATAAGGGCATTTTAGGAAATTTGATTTAAAATGCTTTCATTACTTCGTCTTAAGATGTTGTATAAGGTCTCCATTCAAGATTGGGTTCAGTAAAGTAATCCTTATCAAAAATGAATTTATTATAATAAGTGCATTTTAGGCTATTTGATTTAAAATGCTTTCATTACACCGTCTTAAGATGTTGTACATAAATGTGGAATACAAATTTAGGGTTCTATTACTGTACGGGTACCAAACAACTGAATAGGAATAATTATTGCATTACAACATCTTGCATTTCTTGTAATATCTATTCCTATTCCTATGTAATTATCATTATAGTCTACCAAACATGCCTTAAGGAATAGAGATTGATATGGAATGATTATTACATGTAATGAAAATATAACCAAACAACTATATAGCTAAATCATAGGAATAGTTTACATTACAGTGTCTACTACAGTCTACCAAATTTACTCTTAAAATAATTTAATTAATTCACAAGCACACAACACGCACAATATTTATAGGGAAAACACCCAACCTTTACAAGACTTAAGAGAAATACACACTTATTTCTCCAAGCCATTTTAGTATTCTGCTGTTAACTCCCCTAACAACAAAAGTATAAAATCACCTATAACCATAACTGTCAATGGCAGTTACATCTAAATAACTGTCTGCCTCTTGGACCATTTGCCACTTGGTTTTGACTTGTAGACAATGCCAACTGCTGCTATCTTGGCTTCTTTCCCACATTTCCAACCGCTACGCACGATGGTGGCTTGCTTGTTATCTCACTCTCTTCTCTCACTTTATCTCTCTAGATCAAACACATAAGCTCAAATCCCTTCTCTAAATCAAATTCATTACAACACTTAAACCTTTGCCTATCTCTTTGATCCTCTATTACCTAAAGTTGATGGATATTTGCAAGAAATGGGTTGTGGGTTTTGTAAAACTATCTTCTTGTGGATGGGTTAGAGATTTAATAATTTTCAGTGATGGGTATTTGAGATTGGTTGTGGATTATGAATTGTGGGTGGCGGTGCCAAAGGTTGTTTTGCTAGGTGGTGATTGTGGCTATGGCATGGTGGTGGTGGTGGTCATTGTTGATTTTTGGAGGAAAATAGGGAGATGGGTATTTGAGATTGGTTTTGGGTTGTGGCTTTTGTGGGTGGCGGTTGTTAGTTTTCTGGGTAGTGGTTATGGTAGATAGTGGGTTGGCGGTTTTGAAGATTTGGGTGTGATTCTGGTATGGGTATGTGATCTTTTTATCTAGGTACATGACAATGTAATTTTAGAATTTTTTTTTTTTTTTTTTTTGGTTTTCTAAGTATGCGTATGTGATTTCAGTGGCTATTGATAGTGGTGGTGCTAGGCTGTGGGGGTGGTTTGTCATGCCCTAAACTCAGAAGGGTCCAAAGCATGAGAAAAACATCTCAAAGGTACCTGTAAATTTTGTTCCCTTTGGCAATTCAATTCAAATAAAATCATATTAAGTACCAACATCAAGAATTATCATCATAATTCTATTAAATATACTCCCAAAGTAAGTCAAAGTTTTACGCAATAAATACAATGACCGTTGGTCACAAAAGAATGGAGGTTTGAATAAATAATTACATATCATCAACTTGTCCCATTAGTGGAAACAAAGGCATAACCACTATTAGATACAAAAGAATTGGGTCAAGTCTACTCTAAGTTATACATCATTAATTATCTTCATCGCAAAAGTTAGCCTCTATTAGCAGTTAGTCTAACTACTACTAGCCACCAAAAAGCTGTCTCAAAATGATAGTTGCCTACTCTAAAAAAGGTTGTAAAATAAAGGAATAAGATAGAGCCCAATAAGTAGCATAATTAATGGAGATGGGGGAAATGTAAGTTTCATGATGATAACAATTTACAAATCATGTTTTAATTTGGGAATTTCCAAATAATTCCTACAAAACCATTTCCAAAAATAATATGACAAGAATGAATAAAATGACATGGCACAAAGCTTCTCAAAATGCTCTCATGAAACTACATACTATAATTTGTGAGCAATAACAATACCATTCCAAACCCAAGGCCATCACAAAGAAGGAACTAATATGCTGTCACAAAAACGAAGCTCATTGTCATCACAAAAACGGAACTCAATAACCATCACAAAGACGGGTGCTAAGATGCTAGTGTCACACAGACTATAGTATCTAGCTAGGTAATCACGTATCACAGCACATGGATAGAACCTAAAGAGCTCACAAATTACATTTAATTCAAAATAGGTACTTCACTTCCAAGTAGTTTCATAAACCTTTTTATATCCAAGGTATTCACAAGATTCTCAAATTTTCCAAAATCATTTCTTGTCAATAAAATTTTCTATCAATTTCTCAAATATCACAAGTCAAGATAAAACGTCTTTATAATTTACAAATAATGCAATAAATCCATAAAATCCATTCCCAAGAATTATATCAAAGATGATTATCTCTTCCATTGTAACAAACTGTGCATTTCCCCATATGCAATACTAAGCATGATGCACTTTTCATATATAATGATATATAATAGGGTCACAACATAATACTTTTTAAGAAAACATAGTTCCACAAATAATTCTCCAAAATGTGTTTGACCCAAAAAAAAAAGATTATGCAACATAGTCATTTTCCAAAAATCTCATTAAAAAGCTACTTACCTTGTAACCTGCAAAAACCTAATTTTCCAAACTCCAAATGAAATTAACTAGCTAGAACATAAACAATACCAAGCAAACCTATCACAATAAGCATAAAGTTTGAAATTGTATCTAGCTACATATTTGAAATTGCTAACTAAGAAATTAATTAGGCAAGCCTAGCAATTTACCTCACAAACAATGTATTCTACTTCCAAAGTTTCTCAACAATTTCATTACAAGGCATAGACTCCAACTTATTATCATGTCATTCGAAGCTTCACCTTTACCATAAGAGATCCTAACACTTTATAAATGTCTTCCTTAATATACATGTCATTTTCAAGAGACTCACAAAACAACAACATATATAAGAATACTCACCATTACAAACCCCAAATGCAAATCCTCCACTAGCTCCAAATACACAATAAAAATTAGATTTATCATCTATTTTACATTAGAAAGCCAAAACTCCCATTTTTTCACTACTTAGCTAACCACCATTGCAAAAATCATAAACCCACTCATCAAATACATCCACCAAGACCAAAACCCTTACATAAAAACACATAAATATCGCTTCTAACACTCATAAATCACATGGGTATTATTATTAAAGCTTAGATAAATGTAACCTCAAGCAAAAGCATATAAACCCACCAAGAGATTAGGAATCTTACCTTAAATCAAAAGAGATGAAGGTGCCTTAGAGGTTCCTAGAGAGTTTTTTCGAAGATCTTGCTAGAAAAATTATGGCGGATGTGGTGGTGTGGAGTGGGTACCGTGGGAGAGTGTAAGGGAGTGAAGAGAGGAGTGTGTGTGTTTGTCAGAAAAAGAAACAAAACAAATGAGGAAGATTGGTGGCCACCTGAGAGAAGAGATATTTGTGAGTGTGTGGTGTGTGGTGGGGAAATAAGGGGTTGGTGGTTCATGTGTGGCTCCTTAAAAATCTAACCACCCCCCCCCCCCCCCCCGCCTTTTTTAGTAAAAAGGGGACTAGGGCGTTACATGGCTACTGTGGATGATTTGTTTTTTTTTTTTTCATATGTGGTTTGATTTTGGGATGTGTATTAATTGTGGTTGTGGTGGCTCATATAGATTGTGGTGGAGGTGATTGGCTTCGATTGTGGGTGAAGAGAGAAAGAGATAGAGAGGAAGAGAGAGAAATTACAATGGGTGAAGAGAGAGACGGTGTGGAAGAGAGATAAAGAGAGGGAAATGAAAAAATAAATTAATAGTGTTAGTTTAGATGTGAAAAATAAGAATTGGGACGTTGGCTGAGTTGTAAAATTGTATTATAAAATAGATAAGTAGCTTTTTAGATGATAAAATTGGTATTTTTTTTTACACCTAGATGTGAATTTTCTAAAGATCCATTTGGTTAAAGGGGTGGAAATGTGAGAGAATAAAAACTAGAGAAGAGATAGAAAAGTAGGAGGATAAATGAGATTTAGTTTTCTCCCATATATCTTTGGTTGGAGGAATAGAAAAGTTAAGGGATGGAAAACTCATTTGTTTGGTTGAGAAGAAAATGAGAGGATGGAACATGAAGTTGGTATAAAGTTACACCCTATAGGTGGGTTTTTTTTTTTTTTTTTTTTTTGGTGTCAATGGGCTAAGGCCTGTCTTGTTGTTCCTAGGCATGTTTTGTTGTGAGTTAGGAAGTTGGGCCTCGCGCAATAATCTAGTTGGACCGTGATGTGGGCCAGTCTGTACGCAAACCTTTCTTCCAAGGATAGAGTCAACAAGATTACACAAATACATATACATTTTACTCCACTAACATCAACACACGTCTTGCGAATTTAAAAATGAATGCCTTATAGCAGAAGCTTAGTCATAGCAAAAGAATTAGTAACAACAGGAATATTCAATTAACAAAACAACTGATATTGCAGATATGGAAAAGATGCCACAACAGAACAATTGATACCGCAAATATAATTGAAAAGCTACAACAGAACAATTCATACAGCCAGGCATAATAAATTTCTAGTAGGTAAAATCATTATGTGCAAATGTTTGAAATGAGGACGAGATACTGAATCTTCCCTCAGAAAATGAACAAAAGAGAACCCGAACCCGAACCTGAACAACCTTATTATTGGACAATGCCATTAAAGTTATGCGTTCTAGGAAATGAGCCTAAATGGCTGCTTGTTGCTGCTTTTGGGAATTCAACGAGTGGGTTTTTTTAAGAGTGAGGGAAAAGATATTCTATTGATGCATGCCTTTCTGCCGTGCTTGCTCTCTCTTTTCTTTTCACTTCGCTCTTTTCCCTTCTTTGTTTTCTTTCAATTCCCTCTCTTTCTGTTGCCTTTGTCATCCTCTCATTTTTCTAGTGGCAATTTTTCCTACTTATATTGGGTTAATCTTATGGTATTCCTCTATTTTACCTATAGACCTTCACCAACTGTTTTTGGTCTGTGGTGGACACCCCTTCAAATTTGTCCACTGACCCATTAATTGTCCATCAACTACCACTACTGGACATGCCTAGTGCACTCTCTTTCTTCCACAATTTGTTTCATGACAAATTTCCCTTTTGTTGGTCTTGGTATGAGCCTTTTCCCTTTTTTTGAATAAATAAGGCCTTAAGTTTTTTCTTAACTACCTCTCTGCCATGCATCGAGTGGTCCTAGTCGTCTATCACCTTTTTTGGGCAAAATGTCATCCTAGAAAAACATTTCCCAAAAAGTGGCCCTGGCTGGAAACTGAAAATATGATCTTTTCCTCCTTCCATCAAACCACACCCTTTAAATCCACACTAAAAACTCGAGTTCCTTGCATGGAACTCGAGTTCCGCAATATATATATATATATATATATATATATATATAATATTTTTTTAAAGTTTAGTTCTGCTATAACTCAATTTTCTAAAAAATTGAATTTTATATTGAAACTCGATTTTTAGATAATCGAATTTCATAACAGGGGCATATTTCTAAATAGTTTCAGACAAGGAGTATTTTGCTGAAACTTTTCGGCGAAAGGGGTATTTTGCCATTTTGGCCTTGATTGATCCCCTTGATTTGTAGCCAAATGGAGATGAAGCACTAGTATGCTAACTATAACAAGTAGCACCTTCTTGTGCATGATCTCATGTGGCTAGATACTAGTTCATAAATACTTGCACATTTTGTAACCTTTCTTCGAGGTTTTGTGCTTTGTGAAATTCTTTGAGAATATTATCATGAAGGGGAAAAAAAAATTTTATTTTAGTTTTATAGATTTGTCTAGTATTGTTGGATCAACAAGCTGAAGACGTTGGAAGGTGTAGGTACACGTTGTTGTAGGGCAAATAGCAAAAGGGAAAAAAGGAGTTGAAAACAAGATAACAACTAGGACTCTCCAAAATGTTAAAACCTATTGGATAAAGTCTTTGTTTAGGTAAATTAGTTTCATAAATCTGCAATACCCGTTCAACTGAAAAATGCTTTGAGTTACTTACAAATTAACTGATCTGGGCATATGTTAGTGGGATAATATTTAAGTTCATTTAAATCCTACAAATTTCTCCAATGTTTGATTAGATTTCTGGCACATAACATATATTAGATTTTGTGTATATTACATAGATATTTTTAAAAGTCACATGTCTCTAATCTGACTAAAAATTGAATAGAATTGGAAAATTTAAATGGCAGGCCGGAAATCTTTTTCCATTTCTGAAAACTTATAAAACGGTGATATTTTATTCTTTTTAAAAATAAATTTGAAAAAAAATCTAATTTCACGACATGTTAAAATCGTAAACTAAGAGTGGACACTTTGCCTATTAGGAACCATCATATTTTTTTCTTTTGCCTTTTTTTTTTTCTTTTTTTTTCTAGAATGTTAATGGTGTATATTGTTAAAAGAAAAAAAAAAAAAAATTGGTATTTGTTACTTTCTCACTGCCATGAAGCTTGAATAATACTCTAGACCTGGAAGAAGAGATGGCAGAGATCATTTTAATTTTTAAGACTGCAAGATGTTTAAAGTATATGGTATCAAAATGATGCCTTATTAGTGGTATCAAAATTTAATTAGTGTGAAACATATCAATAAAAAATAATTAACCTATTAATCATTGAAAGACAAGTGTGCAAACATTTTTTTTTTTTTTTGAGAAACAACATGTGTGCAAACATAACTACTTAGTAACACATGTCTTTCAATGGTTATTTTTGCACACATGTCTCTCATTTATTAAATTTAGATATATAAGTGGTATTGTTTGATTAAAATTATATTTTCCTTGAATTAATTAAGAAACTAGAAAGCCCAAAAAAAAAAAAACAGAGACCACTGTCAGAATTATTCAAAATCTCAAAATTCTCTCTAACCATGAAAACCCTAGCCATTACTTCCTGCCACCTTCCGCTAACTACCCCTTTAACCCACTTTAACGGGAGAACCTCAAGCTCCGTCATGCTATTGGGCTCGAGCTCGCGTTCCTTTACACTCAAATGCTCGGCCTAGAGTTCTCCTTCATTAGGTAACTATTTCTCGTTGTCTTCTCCAAATGCTGATACTTTGAGTCATTGAAGTCAATTTTATGTTCATTTCTAAGGTTCTATTTGGTTTCCTAGAAAATTAAAAAAATAAAAATAAAAACAAATAAAAACAAATAAAAACAAACAAACAATAACCATGAACAGAATCAAAATTGAAATCGCATTTGGACTATTTTCCTCTGTATGGTTGCCGAGGAAATTGTGAAGGAAAATAAACGCATTTTAATCAATGCATTACAATTTACCAAATGCTAGTCTCCGTTATTTTTTTTTTCTTAATTGTTACCAAATGGAGAATCTGATAGATTGGGACCCAAGTAAACAAAAGCACTCAATTCACTGAGTCCAAAACGATGAAATGGCTGAAAAAATGTAAATTTGATTCAAGTGAATTATGAGATATTTTGTTTTGTGAGAGAATTTATTGTTATGATGCAATTGATGCAATTGAAAATTGGGGAGAGCTTTTTGAAGCTTTGAAGAAGGGGAATTTAATTCCTCTATACTATACCGATGCATATTTTCTGATCACCTAACTCCGGTGCTTGCATACCGGTGTTTCATAAAGGAAGATGATACGGAAGCATCAAGCGTTCAGTTTGAGTCGGTTGAGCCTGGTGTGATGGGTTCCAATATCGTAAGAGCTTTAGTTCTCGTCATGCTATTATTATTTTTAGACGTGTTGTTATGTGCACTAACGAGATGTGAGTCATTTATATTTCAGTTGGGTAAATTATGTAGGGGCGGTATAGTGTGGTTGGAGCTCAGCCGGCAATAGATATTGTGGCAAAAGAGAATATGGTCACAATTATGAACCATGATGAAGGGAAAAGGGAAGAGGAGATGTGGATGATCCAATGGTGATTCCTCAGAGAATCATGGAGGGATGGAGACCCGAACTTATTGACGAGCTCCCAAAAGCATTTTGTGGTAAGAGAAGGGGCTGGTAACTTACTTTGCTATATTTGCAGGATTTCTCTAACCCCATGGTTTGAGTGAGATAGGTGCTCTGTCTCTTGTCATAAAGGGAAAAAGGTAGTCCACTTATAACAAAATTGCATAGTCTAGCCCCCCAAGCCCAAGAGACAGAGCTCTTAATTTTGAGCCTGAGGAGCAGTATGACCGGATTGCCCAGCAAAATCTCTTCGGGGTCTGTTATTATTATATCTATCCGACCTTAAATCCTTCCTTTCCTAAGAGATAACCTTCGCCTTTCCCTTACCCTGCTGTTGAACTTCCTTAACCCATTTATACTCGTCAATATGGTCCATGAGCCAACGCACACTCCTTACAGGCTTCTTAGTCAAAGATTTCCTTAAGTCATGCTCGGCAGGTAGGCCAACTTTGAAAGTCCTTATCGATACATCGTCAAAATCCCCATCGATCTCATTGAACATCTCCCAGTATCTGTCAGAATATGTTTTCAAGGTTTCCCCTTCTCGCATGGCCATGGGCAGTAACGAATCTAGGGGCCGAGGAACTCTACTACATGTAATGAAATGAGACCTAAACGCCCAGGTGAGTTCCATGAAAGAATCGATAGAACCTGCCTTCAAGCCATTAAACCACCTCATCGCCACAGGTCCTAGGCTAGAGAGGAAGACTTTGCACATTAAAGTCTCATTTTTGGAGTGCACTACCATCCTTTGGTTGAAATGACTCACATGCTCCATAGGGTCTGTTCAACCATTATATATGGTGGACATTGGTTAGGTGAATCACTAAGGAAGCTTCCCTCCTTCCACCCTACGTGTGAATGGTGACTTGGAAATTTGGTTCAATACTTTACTCATAGCATTATTTCTCAAGCCTCTGCAAGATAAGTTCCTACTTTTACGACCACGGGGATTATCCTCCTTATAGGAGGAAGTTTCACTAAGGGGACCTAACCTAGCCCTATAACTACTATCCCTAGTGTCATCAGAAGAGGGGTCAGAAAAGGAGGGAGTTCGTCTTCACCGTTCGTGGTGCAATTTCCTTTTTAGATGGTCAATCTCAAGGTGCATGGCCCTAGCATTTTCCTTGTGAGAGACTCTACTTCTACCTTGTGAATGACTTTTACTTGTATGGGTCGTATGCACACTGCCCTCCCGATCTCTTTCCCTTTCGAGATGCAGGAAATGATCCTGACGTTGGGACCCTAAAGACTCTGTATGGTGCGGACCTAAGCCTACCATAACGTTAAACTTCCTAAAACACAAGATTTTCCACAAGCGACGCCAATTGTAAGGACACAATTTGCACTCAAACCCAAAAAATTAAATTGGGATAGGCCCAAAAAGCCCAATACAATGAATTTATAGAGAGTGAGCTTAAAATCTAGGTTCTAGTGATTTTAAATTAACAAAGATGATGGGCTAGCTTGTAACATCATATAGGTGGGATAGTTTATACAACAAAAATTGTTCTCAGACTCAAGCCGAAGAGGCTGGATCGTATATTTCTCTTCCTTAAAGACAGGTTACAACTATTGATTTTTATGTCTACAGTGTTTTCTTTCCCCTATCTCCGATCCCTTTCTTGAATGTCTTTTCCTCCTCTTATATCTTCTTTCTTCCTCTCTCCATCCTCCATGTATGGATCAGATTCACTGGTTTGGATCCTTATTCCATCAGCCCATCCCTGAAGTCTATGGAGATAGTTGTAAGGCTAAACCCTAATGCTCAAGCGTCACTTCCCCATTAATGCGGCCAAAGGTTTAACTACAGAGCATTTAATGCAGTGGTAGCAACTTTATCTTGGATACTTCATAGTCCTTATTCCTATCCTGTATACCTTCTATGCTTATCCTGACTAACAAGATCTCCTAGAACATTGCCTTTGGACATCGGGCAACCCTTCCCTATCTTAGCTTTAAATAGCCGGAACGAACTCCTCCTCAAACACCCTTCTGAGATGACCTTAATTGGCCTCCGCCTCTTTATCTATCAACATTGCTTCAAGTGTCCATACTCCCACATCCCTTGATCATTTAGTGTTCTCGGATTGGGCTTCTGGCCCAACACATACTCCTGGGCTCATTGACCCTACAATAATAATAATAATAATAATAATAATAATAATAATAATAATAATAATACAACTAAATAAAAAAGGGAAATGAGATTATAAAAGAACCTTGAAACTCAGCTACCACTTCTTAATGTTTCCAATAGAAATATTCATGCTTCAAATCTTCTTCTCTCCCAATTATTGAATTATAAAAAGATAAAAATAAAAATCTGCTGAGAGGGAGAGAGAGAGAGAGAGAGAGAGAGAGAGAGAGAGAGAACCATTTGTACTACCACACAAACATAAAGGCACCTTTGAAAATTTGTTGCTTCTTGTATCAGAAGTGTAAAGTTTTTAGACCCCTTAAAACACAATTGGATTAACCTAGTTAACAAGCCAAGTTATCACTTAGTCCAAATTCTAGATCTAGGTTAACACAATCATATAATCATGTCAATGTAAAGTGCATAATATATTTAAAAAAAAAAAACACACACACACACACACATAAAGATATGATGACCTAAGAAAACCAAACCGATAAAAAACTTGGGGAGGATTTAACCTAGCTATCCTCGAGGTAAAACTGAATCCACTATGAAAGAATCGAAGTTTGTACAATAGCAACTTAGACCACTAACATCCTATTGCTACCCATCAGTAGAAAAATTACTAACACGACCATGTGCAAGCTCCAAAACCACAAACTCTTTCTTTCTTGGATTCTATAACAAGTACAAGCACTCCTGCTTATGTATCTTTAAGCTCTTATGGCAACAATTGAATGATCATCAAGCTCTTGAAGAAATCTCCTTCTTGATACTCCTAAGTTTGTGTGAAGGCAAGCACCTCTTAGATCTCATAAGAGATTCACACAAACAGCAATATGAGCAACCACAAAAACGTGGCTAGGGTTTACCTTTTATACCTAGGGTAAAAACATAAAACCTTACACATCATATAGGCTTAGGGCTGAGTTGGAAATTCTGTAGAAAAAATAATCTGCACGACTTTTGATCAATCGAGTCTAATTCTCAATCGATCGAGCCAGACAGATTTACACAGTAACTTCTGTATATAACTCGATTCCAACTTTACATAAATGACAGACGTTGAGCAAGTCTAGAACAAGACTAAACACCTGTTTTGATCATGGTTTACCAATAATACAGATTAGAGTTCTAATACATTAGTTCCTAAGTACTTAGAACCTAACAAACTCGCCCTTTGGTAATCCGTGACAAAATACAAAAGCTTAAAGATTACAACGAAAAACCCTTTACAAAAAATGCTCATTATAACAAATCCAATCCTAACTACTATCCATCACTTGCAAGTGTAGACAACAGCTCAATTGAATCAACCTGTATATTTCCTGAAACACTAAACAAAATACATAAACGTATGTGCGGAAAATATAAGTAAACCAAATAAAAATCTTGATTTCACAAAAAACAAATTATAGACATATATTAATGAATAACTCATAAACATAGGTCAATAAGCAATGAAACAAGAAACATATATAAAAATAAACGTACCTCCCCTTAACATGAATTCATCCAGAGCCAAAAATATAAATACAAAGTGAAGCACCTAGATAAATCTAATGTCCACAAGCTCACAAAAAAAAATCTCTCCCCCTAACTACAAAAAACCTCTACAAGTGTCCAAAATGTACTCAAAAGTACTACTCAAAAGTACTCCACCTTTTTGTGACGGAATGCCAAAGGGTAATCAAAATCTATCATCAAAAGAAGGATGCGCCAAATCTATTCACAAAGCACGAAGTTCATCAAGCATGTCCACCAAACTCTGACCATGAGCCACCAGAACGGTCACGGCAGTCTCCAATGTATGACGAATGTCAAAGTCATCCAAAGTAGATGGTGGAGGAATAGCAACAGCAGCAGCACCTACAGGATCAGCAGATGCCTCACCAGAAGTAAAACCTGCAGAAGAAGAAGGGGGTCCAGTACTAGAAGGCTCAACTCGAGGACGTTTAGAGCGCTCTCTCATCTAAGCAGGCCTTTGCCTAAGAAAAGTGGCACCTGTGGGAGCAATAATGTGTATCGGCTCAAAAGGCGAGGAAGTCATCTAAACCTAAAAATAACAAAATCCTATGAATGAAAACAAGATGAAAAAGAGCATGAGCAGTAGAGGAACTCCTATAAACTTCGTTCAAAGAACGAAGAAACAGGTGAGGAAAACTAATTGGAGCATTCGTAACAAAAGCATACAAAGATGCACATCGCTCCAAAGGAATGGTGTGCAAATGAGAGATAGGCCACAAGGAATGACACGCTATCCTAAAGATAAGATAGGAAGACTTAGTGAGCTCAGCAAAGTGATCCGAGGATCAAAACCCCACCGGATAGAAGTACTAGTGATATATGACATTGTGCCATTTAGGGGAGGAGACTCAACATATGGGTAAACAAGATGTTGGACCGTAGGTACCCCAAGAGCATCCGCCACTACATTAGGAGTAATGGTGAACTTTACACCTCATATCTAACTATTTACTAAAGTGATGGAATCAGAGATGTGGATAGAGAGATTTAAGTAGAACTCTTTGATCAGGGTTGCTGAAGGAGGATAGTCAACATCTAAAAGTGGCAACCAGCCTTGACGCTCAAAGTTTGCCCTAATGGCAGGATCTAGCTCATCTAACAAAACCTTACACTTAGCCCAAATCTTTCTCTTAAGGTTAAGTGTCTCATAAAGCTCTCGACTTTTCTCACCCAAAGACAAAGTGCCCACAAAGGAAGGAGTAGAAGAAGAGGAGGGTGTCCTATTGGCTTTAGTCTTCCTAGGCATGGTGCTAGGGTAAGGACAGAGACACAAGAGAAGAAACAAAACAAAACAAAACATGAGGGCAGACTGCAAGTTAGCACAACATATATATATATATATATATATATATATATATATAAATCTATATGATGCATGAATAGATAAATTTCATGATGCATGCTCTAATGCAGTGATAACAAGTTCAATTTTAAGTTTAGAATCACAAAATTGGCTTGAGCAACAAGTTTTTAACAGAAACTCCAAAATTTTGAAAAACCACTTGTAGAAATTTTACTAAATTAACCAATTGATCATCACACAAGTTAGATAACAGATTATAATGATCAAATGCATCAAACCAATAAGCCAATTTCATCAATTAAACTCAATTTGAACAAAAACCCCAATTCGAATAAATACAAGCCCTAGAATTTTTAATTCCTCACAAAACACCAAATTGATCAAGTTAAACATCATAGATCATGATTGTAACATTGTATGACAAAAAGCCATTGATCAATTTTAGAAAATATGGCTTAAATCATCAAAAACCCCAAAATATGCATAGGTCCAAGTATCACCCTTAAATGCTTGAATTTATGCATGAAACATGAAATAAAATGAAAAAGAAAGGGTAAAAAGGTCTTACCAGCCTTGGGAGGAAAACCTTGCAAAAATATTGGAGGAAAACGACAAAAATCTTGATTGGAGCCTTGACCGAATCGTATAGAGAGAGAAAAAGTTGAAAAACTTTTGAAAAGTGAGTTGGACACGTGAAAATCAATCTTTTAAAAAAAATTCTCTACACAATTTTCGATCGATCGAAAAACATATTCGATCAGTCGAAAATGCTTCGATTGATCCAACACCAATTGAGCACCGATCGAAACAGATATAGGCTAACCAAAATTTTTAATCGCAATTTCGATCAATTGAAAAACAAGTTCGACCAGTTGATATTTTGGAAAAATTAGTTTTTGAAAATATAGAGCAATTTGCTGCAGACACTCCTCATAGCATTGAATTTTATGAATAAAATGCATGAGTATAAGATGAAATGCTTTTTAAAAACACATGTTTTGAACCCAGTTTTCCCAAAATAAAGATTTTCAGAACATTCTCCTTGAATTCTCAAGCATCAAATCTATTTTGCATAAAACTCAAAGCATTTTCAAACTTGGTTGGTCAGACCAAAAACACACACAATAACATGTACAAAGTTTAGCAAATAGTAACTTGAGTAATGTGTGCAACTAGCAAAAATTTGAGATACATGTGAGGTGATATGTAAATAGAAGTCAACAACAAAGTCTATAAAATTCATCACAAAGAATTTGAAATAGACTATCACCTAAAGAGTTACATCTTATAACTCTTACATCTCCTAGATCATAAGTTTGCAATCATGTAAGTTTCTTGATTTTGCCTCATATTGTACACACAAATTTTAATTGTTCAGAAACTTATTAAAAATAGCTGGGATAATGTACACACCAATTTTATTTATTTGATTTAGCATTAAGTCCAATAATGTACACACCAATTTTAAGCATTTAAACAGAGGCTACACCTTATGTTCTTTTTGTGCATGTGCTACACTTTCTCGAGCACAAAATCTTATGATATACACTAAGGTGTTCATGATTGGCTAGTAAACAGTGGTGAGATGATTATTTATGCCTTTTTCAAAAGGTTCAAGTCCGACAGTCAAAGACATGTGACTTCAAGATCAAGACAAAGTGATCAAGAACTATAACTATTTTCCCACACAACTTGCACTACTTAACTTTAACTAATAAAGTGCAGGAAATAAGCTCATCCAAGCTAAACAAGGTACATAGACATGTTATGTGAAAATAAATTGACCAACCTTGTTTTCAAAACCAAGAAAATAAATGCAAAACACAATTTTCTTCCCCCATTTTTTTTATTAACAAAAAACAATATAGAATGAAATACATGAATGTAATGTAATGCAATGCAAATCCTTAAAAAAAAAAAAAAAATTGTCACAATGAGTAGAGCAATGAAGCACAATGACCATGTCAGAAAAACTCAATTAGATTAAGCATTTTGCATCCAAAACTTTTTAGATGAACCACGAGCATTTGAGTTCTTATTCACATGGGAATGATTTCCAACTCTAGGATTGGAATAAAGGTTTAGAGCCTTTACCAATTCACCAATGAGTACCATACGATCTTGTGCTTGAGGCACATGTACTTTTGGTTTGTTTGCTCTCTTAGTAGCTTGTAGCTTGTAATAGTTTGGATGAATGTGCCCAGACTTTCCATAAAAATGACAAACCCATGCAGGCTTATCATGTGACTTGTCCTTAGAAAGGGTAGACTTCTTAAGTTTACACTTTTTCAGATCAACCCTAATCTTCTTGGGAGGTGAAACTTCTATGGGTTTGACAACCTCATGCACAGGGGGTTTGACAACCTCACTCACAACCTCACTCATAGGGGGTTCAGAAGAAGATGAAGGACTAAAGATTGTGGATTTAGGTGCAAACACATTGATGCTTTCTACAAAACCTAACCAGTTTTGTCGGAAGGAGATTTTTGAACACTCAACATCTGATCATGTTTGGAATTAGGAAACCTATTAGTTTGTTCTCTAGCAACAGATAGTTCATGTTCCAAAGATTTAATTTTATCAAGGAAAAGTAAGTTCTCAGTCTTCATATTATTCAAAAGTTCAGTAGCATCAAATAAATTCACAAGCAAATTTTTCTTATCAAGCTCAAGAGATGCAATTTTCTTTAAGCCTAATTCAACACTCATGGCATCCTTCGCAGCAATTTTGCAAAGTTTATCATAAGTTTCTTGAAGATCTGCATCCTCAGAGAGTTCCCCATCAGAAGGGTTCTCTTCAATAATCACACTTTCATTGACTATAGCAGTAGCAGTGAAAGTAATGAAGTTTCCATCCTCGTAACAACTAGACTCATCATCAGAAACTTCATCATCACTAAGGGTTACAGCCATAACCTTACCCTTAGACCTCAAGAATGTTGGACATTCAATTTTTATGTGACCATACCCTTGACATCCAAAACATTAAGGACCTATAGAATTATAAGAAGATTGACCTACTTTTTCTCTAAGTTTCTCAATTTTGTTAACCTTAGTGGGATCATTCTTCCTAAAGTTTCTAGGTTCATTAGTGTTTTTACCTCTTGCCCTTCTGTTGCTATTTCTAAGGAAATTCCTAAAGTTCTTGGCAAGGTAAGCAATCTCTGTAGCAGAGAGCTCATCATCAAATCCACCAACATCAACATCATCAACAGACTTAAGAGCCATTGATTTGGATTTGCTAGTTTTGGGTAGGTCCAACTCATAGGACTAAAGAGATCTTACAAGTTCATCAACAGGGATGGAGTCCACATCCTTGCTCTCAGTGATGACAATCACTTTAGGTCTAAAATCTTCAGTTAAAGATCTAAGAATTTTCCTAACAATTTTAGGTTGATCATAGATTTCACCCAAGTTGTATGCAGAATTAACAATGTTATTAAGTTTAGCATAGAATTTATCAAAAGATTCATCATCAGACCTCCTAATGCTTTCAAATCTAGTTGTTAATTATTACAACTTATTATTGTTAACTACCTTTGTGCCTTCATGCACAGTCTGGAGGATATTCCAAGCAGTGTGAGCAACCTCAACATTAGAGATTCTCTTAAATTTCTCTATAGAAACAGCATTAAAGATAGCATTCATAGCTTTGCTATTGAAGGCGGCTGCTTCTTTCTGAGAAGTTTGACACTCACTTACAGGAGTAGTAGGCTTCTCCCATCTGTATTCAACGGAGTTCCAGATTCTCTCATTAATGGATTTCAAGAATGCTTTCATCCTGACTTTCCAGTAAGTATAATTATTCTCATCAAAGTAAGGAGGAATAACAAGAGAGTGTCCGTGTTCAATGACAACTAGGGTCAAGGATCAGCTCAGAGATTAAAAGATTTACACACAAGAGCTATCTGCTCTGATACCACTTGTAAAGTTTTTAGACCCCTTAAAACACAATTAGATTAACCTAGTTAACAAGCCAAGTTATTACTTAGTCCAAATTCTAGATCTAGGTTAACACATTCATATAATCATATCAATGTAAAGAGTGGAATATATACAAAATAATAAAAACACAAAGATCTGATGACCCAGTAAAACCAAACCGATAAAAAATCTGGGAAAGATTTAACCTAGCTATCCTCAAGGTAAAACTGAATCAACTATGAAAGAATCGAAGTTTGTACAATAGCGACTAAGACCACTAACATCCTATTACTACCCACTAGTAGAAAACTTACTGACACGACTACATACAAGCTCCGAGACCATGGACCCCTTCTTTCTTGGATTCTCCAGCAAGTACAAGCACTCCTGCTTGTGTATCTTTAAGCTCTTATGGCAGCAACTGAATGATCATCAAGCTCTTGAAGGTATCTCCTTCTTGATAATCCTAAGTTTGTGTGAAGGTAAACACCTCTTAGATCTCACAAAAGATTCACAGAAACAGCAATATGAGCAACCATAAAAACGTGGCTAGGGTTTGCCTTTTATACCTAGGGCAAAACATAAAACCTTACACTTCATATGGGCTTAGGGCTAAGTTGGAAATTCTATAGAAAAAAAAAATGTACGACTTTCAATCGGTCGAATCTAATTCTCTATCGATTGAGCCAGGCAGATTTACACAGTAACTTCTGCATTTAACTCGATTCCAACTTTACATAAATGACATACTTTGAGCAAGTCTAGAACAAGACTAAACACATGTTTTGATCATGGTTTGCCAATAATACAAATTAGAGTTCTAATACATTAGTTCCTAAGTACTTAGAACCTAACAAGAAGCCAATAATTACTTGGAAGAGGAAACATAGTTAGTGAGGTAGGTTAAAATTTGATTAATACATTGACTGCTAACAGATCAAGATCCTCTAAATTTCTTAAAGTACTCTATTTAATAAAGTTCTTTAAATCTTCACCACTCTTTTAGAATAAAATATCCAATAACAAAAACATTAAAATTACTTTGTTTTCACTTCAAATTCAGAAATCGATACTCTAATAAACTCATAATGATTATTTTATTTATACATCATTATTTCATCATTTAGGAATAATTGTTATTTCGTCAATTAGGCACTTACAAATAATTTTTCTTAATTCCTTTTCGATAAGTGGCACTTAAGAACAACTAAAATATGATAAAATCTTCAATTTTTATTTTTATATCCTTTTTATTGTTATTATGATTACTATTATTTTACACATGCCTATTTATTGTTTTGTAAAATTAAAAATTAAAAAAAGTCAATTTGCTTGAGCTCATTATGAAAGGAATTTCATTGCAGGGTGGAAATATTGGACCCATACTAGAAAAACTAGTACACTTAAAGAAGATTGGGACCTCATTCTTATCTTGGGATTTTCTACTACTTTTTCATGAACGAGTTCGGTCCTTACATTAACTTGTTCATAACTCCACATGAAAAAATACACAGAATTGACTGTCTTTTGGCCAAAGGAGTCAATCTCATACCAGAAGACATACCAGTTTGACTAGTGGAACAATATATTTTGGTACCAGCCAATACCGGTGTACTGTTTTGGCTTTACCATTATTTTTTATATTTATAAATATATATGTGTCTGTGTGTGTTATAATATATAAAAAAGTTTATTATAAAACATTACCTCAATTTAGAATAAATTATTCATGGCTTCAGACATTTGTATCAATTAAATGAAAAAAAAAAAAGCAAAATATAAAAAATAGAAAGCTTGTTCATTGCATACTAAAAAACAAATAATACTAATAAGTTAATGCAAAAATCAAAAACTACAAAACTAAAAAAAAAAATAAATAAATAAGCTTTTTTCTGCACCTGGCCGGTATGCCTAGAATTAGCCGATATGTATAGTACATGGCCGGTGTTTAAACCGATACGAAACATTAGTGTTACGATACTAGTATGGTACATACTGGCCGGTACGGATAGTACCGGTACAGTATCGACTACCTTGCTTTATGTTGTCACCAATCTCTTTTCATTGTTTTAAGTTTTGATAAGGTTGTGTGAAAAGGAATACTAAGTCATGTGTGATGCCCCAAATGAGGCTTTCTTGAAGCGAGATTCATGGTCTCCATAGTTTTTATAAGCTTGTCATAAGGCTCATACATGGGTGCTTACTCCTATGGGGCAATTAGTGGAAAATTCCTTAAACGGAGCCGTATTGACAGTTGGAATAGATAAATGTTATGGATATAAAATTGATGGAGGATGTCAAAGGTGGAATCAGCCAAAATGCAGGCATAATGGTGGCATAGTTAATTTTAAAAGTGGTGTTTTCACTAATATAGAAGACCACTATCACTACATCAAAAAAAGTCTATTACAACAAGCGTTAATATAACCAAATATGTATATAGTAGTTTTAGACAAAATATCACATCTACAAGTTAAAATGATTGCAATAGTAACTTAAAAGTATTAAATTATTGCATCAATAATAATAAGTTGCAATAACTTATAATTTTCAGCTGCAATAAAAGCTTTAATATAATAAGAAAAATTGATGTAATAACTTAAAATAAAGGAATCGTTGCAAGAAATTGATACCAATTGTTTTTGCAATCTGCTGCCACGAAAATTTCGAATTAATAGCTTATTGCAATGAAGTTACCATTGCAATAATTTAATATTAATTCTTTTACAACATATTGCAATGACAAAACGAAATTGCAACGAATATATTATTGCAATAACTTGGTATCAATTATTTCATAGTCAATCACAATGACAAAATGAATTAATTATCTATTGTAATGAAGATATCATTGCAGTAATTTAATCTAACTTAAACCTTCAGCAGTAAATCATGTCATTCCTACCAACTTACAGTAGCAATGTGGTATGATGTATTAGTCAATCATGGAGGAATTCAATAGTCGATCATGGCTACCGACTTAAACCCTCTCAAGTTTTTGTTTGTGCTCTTCTTCTCATCCTTGGGGTCTTCTCATGCCCAATACATCAAACCAGGTGGTACGCTTAGCTACTTTACTGGGCCTTGGCTAGGTTCTCCAAATGGGAGGTTAAGTTTGGATTTCATGCCGTTGGCTAACTACACATATTTAGGTGTATCACTAATTTTATCCAATGATACGAGAGAATTTATATGGTATGCAATTCTAGGCATTCCTATTGCTAACTACTCCAATGAGTTTTTTTTGGAAAGCATGGATGGAGCATTGAGAATTAGGTGCCAAGGTGGGATTCTTATTACACTATGCTCTTTCGCTACCAATAACACTATCGCTACATTATTGGATTTTGGAAAATTCATCTTCAATGATGTATATCTCAATGCATCTACAAAGTGGGAGTTGTGGCAAAGTTTTGATCCTTTAGTAGACATGCTTGTTCTTGGGATTAAATTAAGGGTAAACCACAAAACTAATCAAAATTCATCACTCACATCATAGTTAACTTCAGACATCCTAAATCCAAGGGCTTTCACTCTTGAATGGGACCCCAATGGGCTACTTGAACTGTTCATTAAGCATCGAGGGGTGGTTCATTGGAAATGCGGAGTCTTGTATGATTTGAACGATGTTTCAAATGGGGATGAAGGATCATTCTCTCTCGTGTATAAAAATCAAAGTCTGCCACAGACGTGGGTCCTTACTCCTAGGAAAAAATTAGTGGAAAATTCCTTAAACGGAGTTGTATTGACAACTGGAGCAAATAAATGTTACAAATATAACATTGATGGAATCAACCAAAGAATAGGCATAATGGTGGCACAGCTGATTTTAAAAGTGGCATTTTTACTAATATAGAAGACCACTATTACTACGTCAATAAAAAGTTTATTAAATCAAGTGTTAATACAACAAAATATGTATATAGTAGTTTTAGACAAAATATCGCATCTACAAGTTAAAATGGTTGCAATAGTAACTTAAAAGTGTTAAATTATTGCATCAACAATAATAAGGTGCAATAACTTATAATTTTTTGGTTCAATAGAAGATTTAATATATTAGAAAAAATTATTGCAATAACTTAAAATAAAGGAATCGTTGCAATAAATTTACACTAATTGTTTTTGCAATCTATTGCAAAGAAAATTTCGAATTAATAGCTTATTGCAACTAATTTACCATTGCAATAATTTAATATTAATTCTTTTACAATCTATTGCAATAAAAAAACACAAAATTGCAATGAATAGATCGTTGCAATAACTTAGTACCAATTATTTCATAGTCAATCGCAATGAAAAAATAAATTAATTATCTATTACAATAAAGATATCATTGCAGTAATTTAATCCGACTTATTTTGGTTAATTATTTGCAATTTGTTACAACAAGTTTCGTGAAGTAATAGCTTATATTTACAAGATATTCGATATAGTAAGTTGTTTATTGCAAAAAGAGATGGGTTCAAGTTACACCTTTTTTAAACCATAGATTTCCCAAAAATCTAACGGTCAAAAAGAAAACATCATCATTCTTTACATCATTAAATGCTTACCTCATTAATAGCATTCTCATTATCTCTCTCCTTATTAAATATTTCTTTGTCTCCTTTTTTTTCTCTCCACTTTCTATGCTTTGTCCTTTTTTTTCTCCCCTCAATAAAACCTCTATTACTTTCCTCATCTTTTTAAGGAAGATATTCACTAGGAGCTGCAAATCGTTCATTCTTTACTTTGTATGCAATGCTTTTTTTTTTGGGGGGGGGGGGGGGGGGGGTTCATACAGAGTACGGGTTCATTATTTCTTCTATCCATCTAAATTGAATTTTTTTATTATTTCATTTCATTTGATCCTCTACTCATACACACACCATAAAAACAAAATAGAACAAAACAAACCAACATATTAAAACTATCATTTACAGAGGTGAAAAGATCATCCAACCACACTCTTTTCTTTCCATCACCTCAATCCAAGCAATTTTTCAAAATTCACGCAAACATTTTTTACTTTTTTTTATTTCATTTTTTTCGATTGGATTGAATTCAAATTCAATTCTTATGATCACAAAACAACAACAACAACAACAACACATAACACAAAAAGATTAAAAAAAAAAAGGAGACAAAAGCAAAAGTAACAACCATGCTTGGGCATGGAGTTATTGGGATTTTATATGAGACTTGCAACAAATGGGAAAGAAGGACACCATTGACCCCATCGCACTGTGCTCGGCTTTTACAAAGTGGAGGAGGAGATACAACAACTGGGCTTGCTTGCATTATTGTGTAGCCGTCAACAAAGCACATCTATCACAGAAATTGGGGGGAAAAAAAAGGAGACACAAAAATATTTAATAAGGAGAGAGATAATGAGGATGCTATTAATTAGGTAAGCATTTAATGATGTAAAGAATTATAATGTTTTCTTTTTTACCGTTAGATCTTTTGGAAATCTATGGCTTCAAAAAAGTGTAACTCTTTGGAGTTACACCAAGTATAATTTGAACCCATCTCTTGCAAATATATATATATATATATATATATATATATATATATATATCATTGCATCAAAGTTGTGATTAAAATATTTGGAGTTTATCGCAACAAAAATTTTTGTTGCATAAACCTATTACCTCAAATTTTGTTGCAACATCTTGTATCAACTATTGCAATGACTTTAATATTATTGCAACGGTCTTTTTCATTGCAATAAACATTTTTTCTTGTAGTGTATTATACTACTCCAGACAGAAATCTTGCATCAGTGACTATAAAGTCAATTTTTGGTAGTACATACTAGACATATAAAGGCTTCTCCCTATTTAATTTCAATCTTTTTGGATAACACTAAGTGGGCCAAACAAATTTTATTAAAAGGGCTGACCTGTTGGAAGTCATCTGAAAGTGTGATTAGGATGCTAAGACTTTAAGGAATTTACTCCAAGCTTTTGTTGTGTGGTTTAGCTTGTAAGTTCATATGTGTTTTGTTTTTTATAAATGCTTTACTTTGGCTAATTTTATCATGGTTTGGTAGTGACATAAGTTGTATAAACTTATTAATGATTTCTTATATTTATCATTGATGATAATTCTCATCTTGTAAATCAGTAAATCAGGTTGTGGGAACTCCAAGCTATATGCGTCCTGAGCTTCTTGCAGATATACCTTGTGGTTCAAAGTCAGATATTTGGTCTTTGGTTAAGCATTTTGTGTGAGTGTGTGAAAGTTATTTGGCATTGATTAATTTTATAGCTGTTTCGCTGAAAGTGTTTATGTATTGTGAAATTCTATTATCCAGGATGCTGTATGTATGAAATGACTGCTCATAGGCCTGCATTTAAAGCATTTGTAATTTTTTGGACCTTATCCTTTTCATTTTAAGGCATACATAGAGGTGCATTTAGCAATAAAAAAAAGGTAGATTGCTGCATTTCCTTTTCTCTTTGAATTTCAAGGAAATACTTGTACTAGGAGGATCATGCAGAATGTGTGGACATCAATCATCATATTTGGTTATTTATTTGCTATAAATAGTGTACATGTGTAAGTGTAAGTAGGCCACTCTAATACTTCAAAATTTCATCATCATAGATGTTGAAGGTCAGATCCTAAGAATGTAATTTATTAAGCCTAATACATAAAACAACCATATTTAAGATATTGAGCATGAATGTAGAAACTCATGTGATTGGATTTGAAAAATAAAATCCTTCTCCATGGCTTAGTTCTTCATGTGGTTATGTTGCATATAATAGCGTTCTGGAAACTGTTGTGAACTGAGGTCCAAATTTTCTACTGTTTTTCCTCGTGTCGTCAAGCCTCCTTGGATTCACTCCTTAGGGAATGTCAAGTGACCAATTCTTTCTGGAATTGGCTAGGCTTCCCTAGCCATTTCATCCACTTTTTTTTCCTATCATGGAACATTGGTTAAACAATGACTGTTGCTCGAGTATTACGTACTGCACACAGTCTATCCCTTGGCAAATTGTCTTTCCTTTGAGTGTTTGGTCTCCTAGGTTGTTTAGAAATAAATTGGACTTTAAGGATCCTTCATCCAAGTTTGACCCTGTTGAGATCATCTTATTATGGAATGCAAAGGGGGCTAAATATACATAATGAATCAAAATATCAGAAGTTTTGGATGCTTGTTGCATGCTAAGTATTTGATAAATTACCTCTACGAGGTATACAATTAGATTACTTTTTTTTGTTGTTGTGATAATTATTATATAAGGTTATGAGTTGCATTCCTATTGTGTTAGTTAGCAACATTGTCATTAAATGAACTTATAACATTGTCTTTATTATATTTAGGATGGTGATAATGCGGGTGATCATTCTCTTATTGCACAAAATCAATCATCATGCTTGTGTTTTTTTTTTTTTTTTTTAAGTTTGCAACTGTGATGTAACATTCTAGACATTTGGAATGTCTTGTATTTGGAATAACAATTATTATAGCTAGAAATTGTATTATTGTATTATATTAACTAGATAGTTTGAATATGTTTGATTATTGTGGGGTCCATATAGGCGTGTGTCAACTAGATCTAGTCATTTATTTTATATTGATTTTTGTTTAGCCATAAACAGGTTGAGGAAAAAATGTAGCGAAAATATTTTTGCCCTTTTTTTTCTTTTCTTTTTTTTTTTTTTTTTTTTTTTTTGTAAAAAGTAGTACCTATAGCAGCGTTTTTGACCTATAGTGGCGCTTTTGAAACCTTCGCTATAGCCTGTACTTAAAAAAGACCTATAGCAGTGCTTTTAAAACTGACACTGTAGGCTTTTTTTAAGCCTATATTTCAAAATGCCTATAGCAGAACTTTTAAAACCGCCGCTATAGGCTATATTAAAAAATGACCTATCCCAGTGCTTTTAAATCGCTACTATAGCTTGTATTTAAAGAAAAAAAAATTACCCTATAGCAGCGGTTTAAAAAGTGCTGGGATGGGGTTGAAAAGCGCCAGGACATATCCCAATGCTTTTGAAAAACACTAGTACAGGTCCAACGACCCTATACCGACTGTCACTACGCAGCGGTTTAAAGTACCAAAAAAAAAAAAAGCACCAGGATAGGCATTTTTGGCCTATTCCAGCACTTTTTGTGGCTATCTTAGCACTTTTGCAAATGTTAGGATACCCCTTTTTTTGTAGTGGTTGCTAAAGCAACTGTAGCTATGTAGCTTTTCATTATTTACATGAAAATTCAACAGGGTGCAAATTTTGGACAAATATTTCGACCTTCCTTCCTAATGATTAGTCAAATCATCATGAGATTTCACATGCTCACTTCAATTCACTTTCTTCTCCATCGTCTTAGGAAGTTGTGTCAATCATGATGACTAACACCTCTACCATGGAAGAAAAGATGGTTGAAATGGAGCAAACGGTCGCCCTTCTCACAAAAGCACTTGAAGATAAAGACCTCAAAATCGCAACTCTTATGAATAAACTTGAAATGCAAGATCTTGGCGGATCCAGCCATGATCCTAAGTTCCCATTTGGCTTCACTTCTACAAACTTAACTTGGGAATACGATAACACAAGCACATTCAACCACTTTCCTACATGTCCTCGCTGTAATCCAAAGTAGATTCCTCTAAGATCACTTCACTAGGAGTTCTCAAAAATGCGAGGCTATCCTCATGACTCTGCATGCTGTACCCAACCAACATCCACACCTTTTCTCCATCCTCTATACCTTGTGATCATCGCCAATGATCCAAAATACTCTTCTGAAATTACTTAAACTTAACCTCTGCTAAAAAGGCCCGGTCATGCAAGTACATTTAAATACTCGCAGACCCTTTTTTGGTCTCATCAAAGCCTTTCATATGGATGGGTCTACTCTTCTAAAATTACTTCATCCTGCTGAAAGCTTCACCACCTACAACTACGTCACTTGAAGAGACAAGTGTAAAAATCTATTTTCGAGACTCATTCACTCACCACACTCCAAAACTGTGTGCAGGAACGAGTCTCGAGGAGGCATTTGTAGAAAGAGAAAATTCCTAGCTTATCACAAGCTGACACATCATACTACCTAGTCCACAAAATACAGCCAATTACAAAGTGCCACATACTATTGTTAGGTTTTGCTATCACTATTCAGAAACCAATAGATATTTGCCAAGTGTCATTGAAATAAAGGCATAAAATGCATGCAAAAATCAATCAAGCAGCCCTACATGTGTAAGCGATGACATAAGTAGCCCTGCACATGTAAGCGATGACATAAGCGAACCAATCAAGCTATGACATGTGTTACCAATCAGACTCCGCCACTTGTTGCTCACCCACACCCAAACTCCTATAAATAAAAGCCATCCTAAGGCATTTAAAGGTACATCAAGCCATCTAGAGCACAAGCAGCATTAGAGAAGATTCAAAAGCATTCAAAAGTATAGAAGCTCTGCTGGAATCAAGCCCTGAAGCCTCCAGGAACTTCAAGAATTTCAACCTTAAATACATTGAACATTCGAAGCAAAATCATTCAAACTACCTGCCTAGATCTCAAAGACCACTTGAATCAAGCTCAAAAGTATCTAGAAACCTCAACCAATCACAAATCAATGAAGCTATATGGATTCAAGCCTCTAAAGCCCCGAAGAACTTCCACGACAAACCTTCGAAGACGAAGAACACAAGAAGAAAACAAAGAACATGAAGAACAAAAGATTTCTAAAAAACTCATAGCTAGAGATTCATTGTAATTCTGTTTCAAGGATCCTCAATCCATTTTTCAGCTAAATTGAAGTATATTCGGTGTTCAAATCAAAATCACATTACCATAATTCCAATCAACAAATCTTTCAAAGAGATCGGATCAAAGGATCACTTTTTTTTAATTATAGAGTATTGTACCATATATTCATCAATACAAATGAGCATTTGTGAAATTATTTTACTTGTTTGATTTATTTTGAACTAAGAAATTTAGTTGTCTACAGATGCATTGGGCTTATTGCGGGATCCGGAAAGTTAGAGAAGACATAGTTAGGCTTAACTAGTTAGTATTAAGAGCTTGGAGGGCTCAACTAAATTGGGTAGACTAGGCTTGGAGAGTCTTTTATTATTAGCGTACTCCAACTTTATTTTCTAATGAATCATTTCACCGCTTGGAGGGCGGCGGAGAGGTTTTTTGCCAAGTTCTTCGGTTTCCTCTTCGATAACACGTGCTGGTGTTATCTTTGTATTTTCATCTTTCTTCCCTTACTCTTTACCTTTTAATTGCTGCTGTATTTGTGATTAATTATGGTTTAGAGTGTTTTACCAATTTGGTTTTAGCTTATATTCGTCATTCCGCACATATATTTTTTGTGTATAAGCTTGTGTTAGTAATTTTGAAATTGGGGGTCTAAACATTCATTGGTGTTTTATACGCTATTTGAACTTTCAAAGATCATTTAAATCCTACAAATTTCTCCAATGTTTGGTTAGATTTTTGACACATAACATAAATTAGATTTTGTGTAAATTACATAAATATTTTTAAAAGTCACATGTCTCTAATCTGACTAAAAATTTAATAGGATTGGAAAATTTAAATGGCAGGCCAAAAATATTTTTCCATTTCTGAGAACTTATAAAACCGTTATATTTTATTCTTTTTAAATTTAAAAATAAATTTAAAGAAAAATCTAATTTCACAACATGTTGAAATGGTTAACTAAGAGTGGACACTTTTTGCCTATTAGGAATCGTAATATTTTTTTTCTTTTGCCTTTTTTTTCCTAGAATGTTGATGGTATATATTGTTAAAAGAAAAAAAAAAAATTGGTATTTGTTACTTTCTCACTACCATGAAACTTGAATAATACTTTAGATCTGAAAGAAGAGATGGCCGAGATCATTATAATTTTTTAAGACCACTACATGTAGACGTGGCAAAACAGGTAGGTCAGGTCGGGTTGGGTTGGGTCAATCAAGTTTGTGGGTCAATCGGGTCGCGGGTCAATTTGGTCATTTTTAAATGGGTCAATCGGGTCGCAGGTCGAGTCGGGTCGCAAGTCGGGACGAGATGACCCGTATTTTTCAAACAAGTTTTTTATTTTTTATTTTTGAAATAGATGCAATCTGTCAATTGTTTATCAGTTTCTTAACTGTGATTAGATTCTCAATCGGATTTGGGTTGGGTCAATCGGGTTGCAGGTCAAAACAGGTCAATTGGGTCGGGTTAGAAAATTCTGAACTATTTTGCCATGTCTTACTACATGTTTAAAGTATTTAGTATCAAATGATGCCTTATTAGTGGTATCGAAACCTAATTAGTCTGAGATATGTTAGCAACAAATAACTAACCCATTAATCATTGAAAGACGTGTGCAAAAATAACAACCTACTAACATGTCTGTCAATGGTCTTTTTTTTTATTGAATTTCTATACATGATATTATTTGATTAATTTTTTCCCCTTTAATCAATTAAGAAACTAGAAAGCCCTAAAAAAAAAAAAAAATACAGAGACCATCAGAAATATTCAATATCTCAAAATTCTAACGGCAGAACCTCCCGTCAACTATCCATTTAACCCTGCCATTCTCCGTCAAATTTAACTGGAGAACCTCAAGCTCCGTCACACTATTGGGCTTAGCTCGCGTTCCTTTACACTTAAATGCTCAGCCCAGAGTTCCCCTTCATTAGGTAACTATTTTTCATTGTCTTCTCCAAATGCTGATACTTTTGAGTCATTGAAGTCAATTTTATGTTCATTATCTAAGGTTCTGTTTAGTTGCTTAGAAAATAGAAATAAATAAATAAAAACAAACAAACAAATAAACAATAACCATGAACAGAATCAAAATTGAAATCACATTTGGACTATTTTCCTTTGTATGGTTGCCGAGAAAATTGGGAAGGAAAAATAAACGCATTTGATTCAATGCAATACATTTCACAAAATGCTAGTTTCAGTTATTTTGTTTTCTTAATTGTTACCAAATGGAGAATCTGATGGATTGGGACCCAAGTAAACAAAAGCACTCAATTTACTGAGCCCAAAACGATGCTTTACTTAAATGAGGCTGATTTTATTATTTGTTTTTTCAATTTTTCATAAGGCTGAAAAAATGTAAATTTGATTCAAGTGAATTATGAGATATTTGTTTTGTGAGAGTATTTATTGTTATGATGCAATTGATGCAGCTGAAAATTGGGAAGAGTTTTCTGAAGCTTCGAAGAAGGGGAATTTAATTACTCTATACCGATGCATATTATCCAATCACCTAACTCCGGTGCTTGCTTACCGGTGTTTCATAAAGGAAGATGATAGGGAAGCATCAAGCTTTCAGTTTGAGTCGGTTAAGCCTGGTGTGATGGGTTCCAATATCGTAAGAGCTTTAGTTCTCGTCTTGCTATTATTATTTTTAGACGTGTTGTTATGTGCATTAATGAGATGTGAGTCATTTATATTCCAGTTGGGTAAATTATGTGGGGGCGGTATAGCGTGGTTGGAGCTAACCCGGCAATAGAAATTGTGGCAAAAGAGAATATGGTTACAATTATGAACCATGAAGAAGGGAAAAGGGAAGAGGAGATTGTGGATGATCCAATGGTGATTCCTCAAAGAATCATGGAGGGATGAAGACCCCAACTTATTGACAAGCTCCCAGAAGCATTTTGTGGTAAGAGAAGGGGATGGTAACTTACTTTGCTATATTTGCAGGATTTCTCTTACCCCATAGTTTGAGTGAGATAGGTGCTCTGTCTCTTGTCATATAGGGAAAAAGGTAGTCCACTTATAACAAAATTGCATAGACTAGTCCCCCAAGCCCAAGAGAGAGAGCTCTTAGTTAAACTTACGACTCAATTTTTTGTACACATGGTTGTATTTGTAGTGTTGCCTGTCAGGAAAATTGTTAGATTTGTTTATTTTGTAGATTCCTGCAAAGATTCATTATGTCTACAATTATTTTCCTCATATTTGCATGATACAGTTGTAAAAAAAGGAAGTTTTATAATCAAATTTCCAATCTTTACTTTGTATTACTCTTGTTGAACAGGTGGATGGGTTGGTTATTTCTCATATGATACGATGCGCTATGCGGATAGGAAAAGGCCGCCATTCTCTAGTGCCCCACCTGATGACAGGAACCTTCCTGATGTACATCTAGGTCTCTACGATGATGTTATTGTGTTTGATCATGTGGCGAAGGTAGTTTTACTTCAACCTATGAGATAAACAAGTAATTTATGGATTTAGCCCGTAAGCAACATGTATACTAAATTTGACAATGGCTGATGTGGTTTTAACTCTTTAGCTGTAGCAAATTCAAATAAGCAAGGGGACTCAATTTCAGTCAAATAAGTAAGAGAGACAACTCCATGCTCTTGTTAAGTTTCAATTTTTTAAACACAGGCTGCAATGTAAAAGCTTTAATGTCCTGTAATTTGAAGGCTCCTATATATGGTCTTGTTTCTAGACTACTTTTCTCTTTTCTTTTCTATTCCAACTCTTTGCTACTGAAGTCCAGCACAAAGCAATATGCATATATTCAAGCTCAAATGGCACCTCATTTTTTAAAGGATCAATATCTCTCAATTGAAACCAGAGGCAGAGAAAACTATCAAGTATTTGAGTCTGTTCACAGCAGTATCTCTTATTGGAAAAGAGAAAAGCAGTATAGGGTGTAATGAAGTCCATATTGAGAAATCGGACTGATGTCGAGCCTTTCAATTTGGACAAAAAAAAAAAAAAAAGTGGTTTTCTTTCGAACAATAACATTTTTTTGTCGAAGTAATATATTTCATATAATTCCTTATTGTTTTTGGTTAAAAAGTGCATCATTTTGGGAATTTTAATGCTCAAAAATGGAACTTTGGTAAGTAAACTATAGCGAAACAAAATACAGTATCAACACGTGAATCCCTCTGATTTTGAAAAACTTTCCATTCAAGGTTTATATGTAGCGTTTTATGGTATTAGTTCATACAGGAAGCCCTTGTCCTTGGCCTTTGCTCAAGCTATATTCTTGATCTCAATCTCAAGAACGTAATCATCGGTGGGCTTTTCCTCCCTAAGCCCATCCCTATATAGTTGCTCATTTTCTTCATCACTGTTACGTCATTCAGGCTATAGGGGGATTGAATTACACAAGGAACTTCTAAACCACTTCTTCAACCAACGCAAATGGCATGCATCCTCTCTATCTTGAATCTAGATAAGGAACTCCATTTTTTGTTCCATAGGCCCAATGGTGACATCTGGGATTATCGTCCCCAATATCTCTCACATATTAATATTGAAATTGAAGTATACTTTTATCAAATCAATCAAATAAGACATTTTTCTATGTTTTTCTTGTATTTTTTTTTAAATAAAATAAATGGTGACTTCATCTAAAACTCTCAATTTTGGGGGGAAAGATAATTAGCCAAATGACTACATGTGGTATGTTAAACACAATCTCATTCACTCATGTGGGTTTGGCCCAACTAAAAAATTGGCGGGCTAGGGTCATTGTTTCTCATTAATGTCTATAATATATTTTTATGTAGAAGTATAGGTTAATGTTTATGTACATGTTTATATAAATTAAAATTAAAATTCATCCAATATTAAGAAACAATTAGATGCAAGTTCATAGCCTTATAGTGCTACCTATAAATTTATTTAATCTCTTTTTGAATTATTATTTGAACATCATTTGTTGTAACATTTGCATTAGTTTGTACAAATAGTAGTCAAAGATTTTATTTTCTAATAAATAGCTGGATTTAGTAAGTCCTAGGAATTAAGGACTAATGCGTGGGTATTGCATTGTGTAAAAAAAATATTTGATTTTTTTTATTATTCTTTCCTAACAATTTACTAGACTAAAGACAACGGTATCACCAAAATTACCTGTCACAAGCCTAGATAATAGAAAAAAATAAATAAATTTATGTTCAAATATGATGAATTATAAACAATGTATGACTTGACATAGATATTATCTCACTTTTGGAAAACCGCATTCCCTGCAAAAGTTGTTCTGGAAGAATGCATGCTTTGCAATAGTGAAAATATCCAGTTATGCAATTAAACTAAGAACTTCTTTGTTAAAATTTGGATATAGCAAATAACAAGCCAAAAGTAAATAATATTTTATATTAATAAAAATGACTTAAGATGACAAGAACACACATGGTTATAAACACGATGTAATAATTTTTTTTTTTCTAACATCAATTAAATTTCTTGACTCAAATTTAATAGCATATTGGCATAAATAAATAACATGATTAAACTAAAATGAGAAAACAATATTGTGATTATTAAAACCTTGAATTGAAAAATAAACTAAAGATTGCCAAAAGAAAAAACAATTCCAATCATTCTAACTTACTGTTTGTTTGATTTGCTTAGTGACCATTCTAAAATGTACCTAAACATAAATATATAAATAAAAAATAACCGTGAGTTTAACACATATGAGTTAAATTAGGGTGTAAATAGGGTTTTGGTCATTTTGGATAAATTTCAATTTTTGTTTCACTTTAAAATTTTTCCTATTTTGGTCTCCAAAACCGAAAAATTAGAGTTAATTTAGTCCCTACTATCATCTCACTAATGGAAATTGCATATGTGACACTTGGAGTACACAGCTGGCATGTTAGATATTAATGTGAGAAATAAAATAATAGAAAAATATTTGGTATTAAAAAATGCCACGTTAGCATATACAAATTATCAATTTTAAACAAATACAAAGAAAATTAAAAATTAGAAAAACAAAAGCCATGAGCTTAAATTTGGTGTTGAACATGAATAAGAACATGAACCTAAAAACATGAAACCCAAATCAATAAAAACTAGAGACATGTACAAAGGATATCTCACCCTTACAAGACTTAGAGAAATACACACTCATCTCTCTAAGCCATTTTCGTATTCAACTTTGATTTCACCAACAACAAAAGGATAAAATAGCATACAACCCTAACTGTTAATGGCTGTTACCACCAAATAACTGCGTGCCTCTAGGACCTCAAACGCACACTATATATATAAATATATATATATATATATTACATTTATTTATGTTTATCAAATAGCACCATCACTGTCCATATTCCACTTCTATTCGACACTTTCTTGTCCTATTTCATTTTTTAGGTAATAATTTATATTTTTTAACAAACCAATTTTCAAAACACTGAGCAGTGGAGTCAATAAGGTTATCCACTGCTCATGGTTTTCAAAATTAATTTTGAGCACGTGCAAAACCATGAGCAAGTGACATTTTTCAACATATGACTTTAGTCCCATTAATTTTAGGATAATTAAATTAATAAAAAAAATTTATATATAAATATTTTTTTTTTCAAGTGAGGGTGTTTCAAGTCAGGGGGTTCATTTGAACCCCCTGAATTACAAGTGCAGCCGCCCCTGCATTGATCCCTCACGAATTTGAGTTGGTTTCTAGTTTCCTTAGAACTTTCATGAGTTAATTAATATAAAAGCGCCACCAAAAGAGTTTGTACGAGATTATTTACTCCGCTCTCCAGCACGTTCAAAGTCTGAGTGCGATTTTGTACGAGAGGTTTACTAATCAAAAGGATTTGGACTGAGATGAGGTTACCACTAAGAATAAAGTCAGCAATTTCTACTCCATACTTGGCCAAAACTTGAAATGTCTTGTCTATTTATAGAGTTCTTGTAAATAATTACACACCCACAAAACCAACCATCAATTTCATTCAACATGTTGAGCTCAAAATATATTTCTGTCAGCTTTCTATTACTCAGCCTCTCCCTCCAAGCAGTCAATTGTGCTGACCCATTATACCATTTTTGTTTTAGCCAGGAAAACTACACTGCCAATAGCCCTTATGGTACAAACCTGAATGGCTTGCTCAATCTTTTGTCCACCAAAGTTCCTTCAAAAGGGTTTGGGCTCGGCTCGACTGGGCAAGGCCAAGATCAAGCAAATGGTTTAGCCCTATGCCGAGGTGATGTCTCAAAAACAAACTGTAAGACCTGTGTCGTTGATGCAGGCAAAGAGCTTGGTGATCGTTGTCCTTATAAAAAAGGAGCGATAATTTGGTATGATAACTGCCTTTTAAAGTACTCGAACATAGATTTCTTTGGAGAAATCGATAACAAAAACAAGTTCTACATGTGGAACGTCCAAGATGTAGAAAATCCCACTTCGTTCAATCCAAAAGTTAAGGGTTTGTTAAGCAGGTTGTCTAATAAAGCTTATGCCAATCCAAAATTCTATGCTACCGGGGACCTAAAGCTTGATTCATCAAGCAAACTATATGGTTTGGCTCAATGCACCAGGGACCTTTCAGGTCTTGATTGTAAGAAGTGTCTTGATACTGCGATTAGTGAACTTCCCAACTGTTGCGATGGAAAACGAGGTGGGCGAGTTGTTGGTGGCAGTTGTAACGTTAGATATGAACTTTACCCCTTTGTTGATGCCTAGACTGTTATGGTTTCCTCTGTTTATGTATGAAACTGTATAATGTAATATGTTCAAAAATAAATAAAATTGTCCAATGAGACAACTTATCTTTGCTTCGTCACTTAAGTGACGAAGCTGGTATAATTATACAAGCTTGTATAATTTTGGCCAATTGTAATCATATGGTTGGATTTTTGGTACTTAGATGTCGAAATTTTGCATGGGGCAGGGGTTTTGCTAAATATTGTTATTTAAATAAAAATGGGAAACTTTTACTGCTTTAAAAATATTCAGCAAAATCTTTTTTAGAATTCTTGTTTAACCTTTGTTGGGTTCTTTTTGTGCAAAGCCATATCTCTACCACGGGAGGGATGATAACCAAAAGGGAAAAATGTTTCAAACTAAATAAAATCAAATATGTGTAACAAATTGATAATTAATATACAAAAGAAAGCTCCTTTGTTGTGGTACTTTGAGTTAAGTAATGTGTTTCAGTTTGGAGAGAGGGAGTAATTAAAACGTATGAATGTTTAGCAATTCCTTTTTCCCATCTATATATATAGGAAATATATATATAGACACACACACACAAAAGAGCATGTTAATTACACCAAAAGAAATACATACTTTCCAAGAAATTTAAAGCAATCCTTATTGCAAACCAAATTTCGAGTTTTCCCACTAAATACAAATCAAATAAAAAAAGGAAAATAGATAATTAAACAAAGGGAAAATAAGCCAACGGTACTCACTAATGGTAGGACCCGTTTAAGATGATCACAAGCTCACTCAAATGGACCACAAAAGTAAGGCAAAATAAGAATTAGTCGAGAGTTAAATGTGATGAGTAATAGACATATAGTAACAATAGTAGCAACGGTTGGAGTAATTAATTAAAAGTAAAAATAATATGAAGAGTGGCAATTTTATTTATGATATGAAAAAAAAATTAAAAAAAAAAAAACGCTTGAAAAAATTATTGTGCAGTATAGATCTTGTTCCGTAAAATTCCCCACGAAGAAAATGAGAGAGGAAGAAAGGTGAAGATATGGATTTGTGTCTTAAACTTCATTTTTTGAATTTTTTTTTTTTTAGGAAAATGATTTTTTGAATATGAAGTTTGTATTAGAATCAAAAGAAAATTGACAAAGAGTGGTGGCTATTCTTTTAAGTTGTAATTAGGATTAAAAAAATAGCTCAGGCTAATAATAATGTTTTTTTTTTTAATACTCTTAACTCATCATGACAAATTGGGTTTATTTTTTATAGAATTGAACGTGCATAAAAAAAATGGGAGAAAGAGAAAAGAAAAAAACAAAAAGGGATTTTATAAGTAGCCTAAACTTTAGGATTTTAAGATTTAATAAAATTACTCAGATAAGTGAAAAAGAGTGTAGATAACTGGATATTCTTTTAACTACATGAGATCCGATAATCTCATGCATGAAAATAAATAAATAAAGAAAAACTACATGTGATGGTGGGATGAGGATAAAAGGGTTTTTTTTTTTTTTTTTTTTTTTTTTTTTTTTTTTTTAAACTCTAAGTCAAGTTGAAGCATTTAACTTAACGTGGGTTTTTAATTTTTAGTATAATCTTTAAATAAAAGTTTTTTTTTTGGGTACGAAAGATAAAAAAAAAATGAAAGAGATCTTAAACTTCCAAAATATGTTTACCGTGTAGTGGGGTTATTTTGTAGCACTCGGGGTGTTTATCTTCATCTTTTTTTTTTTTTTTTTTTTTTTTTTTTTAAGAAAAAAAATAGTAGAATTGTTTTAAAGACATGGTATACTAGGAGATTAGTCATATTTTGTAGATAGTGTTTTAGGTGGGAGTTACAAATGTATTTTTACTGAGTTGTCTCCAAATTTTGTCTTAACTTAAACCTAGGAATGTTGGGGTATTTTTGAATCAACAAATTGTCTATTCCAAATAGGAGATACCCCTTGAATAGTAGCATAAATTATGATGTATTACTTTTTATTATTTAACTAGTTGCGGACCTCGCGCGTTGCGCGTGATAATATTTTTAGAATAGTCTCATTATTATAAATATTTTTCAATTTGGAATAATTTAATAAATAGTAATGTAATTCATAATTATACTTTCATTTATTATAACGACAATTACAAATGTAATATATATAATTTCCATTGTACTCAAATTAAAACAATACAAATTTTCTTAGGAATTCAAAAAGTAAGTTAGTGAAAATATTAATTTTTTAATAAAAGTTATTTACAATATTTTGTGTATCATCAAAAAGTATAGAAAATTTGTAAATTATTCTTTTAGTTTTAAACAACCCAATTTTTTCTACCGTACAATCAAAAATGCCGAGAAACATAACTAAAAAAAAAATTAATAAAACTCATCAAAACAACAGTTTAAAATTAAAAAATAAAGGGAAAAATAAAATATTGTAACTGTAAGGACACAGATCAGGCCTTGGACCCAGGTACGTGATAGGGCCGGCCCAAATGGCCTAAACAATAGAATTTGTAGAGAGTGGGCCTGAAATCTAGACTTCTAGGAATGGTAAGGAGCGGTGGTGTTAGGGCTTAGTCCACAGTTAGCGTGCAAAGTGCTGGTGGAGTAGCTTTGGCTTTCCTCGGACAAGGGCCGAGGAGTTTCAATCCTTGCTACCCTTAAGTTGTTTTGCGAGGAAAGTCTTCCTTGTGGGAAAAATCCGGGTCCCTCTCCAATGGCCTCCCCCTCTCTATTTATACTCCCCATTTTCTCGTTCCTATTCATGGAGCCATAAATACAGATCCATTTCCCATCCACTGTCTTCTTGGAAACTTCCCATTATGGCCATAAGGCTGATTATCGTCCCCTTGGAGGTCACTTCCCCATTAATGCGATCAGGCGGGTAGGTGTGGTGACATTAATGCGGTGATAGCAGCTTTATGCAGAGCACTTCCCACTTGCCCTCCTTCTCGGCGTCCCGTTGAAATGTAACATGGCTTGTTGGGCTTTAAGAGTTCTTCCCTAGGCATCATGTTGCGCTGCTAGGTCCTTGCTTCCGTTGTCCGAGGAGATCCTCTCCTCGGACTCTCCCTAAATGGGCAAGGACTGGATTGGTAGGCCCCTGGGCCCTCAAGTTGGGTGGTCTCATTCTCGCCTCGTAGCCCTTTGGGGGAACTAACGTCCTCGGACTAGGCCCAAGGCCCACATAGGTGTCCTGGCACCTCTATCCCCACAGTAACCATTTTTCCTTTAAAAAAACAAAGAGTACAATCCAAAGGAAGTAAAAAGTAGAGAATTTTCTTTTGAAAAAAGAATTATTGAATATGCTATCATAATCTAATCTAACTTCTAATCCTATGTGAACAATAAATAGATAAATAAATAATTTTAAACAAAAATTTGAATTTGTTTTCTTAAAAAAATCTCAAAGAAAGCACTAATAAGATAAGGAAGATGAAGAATAACATAAAATATTCATAAACACTTAAAACCAAGAAAGTCAATCTCGTACCGAAAGTTGTACTATCTTGACCAGTAAAACGATATATTTCGACACTGGTTTATATTTATAAATGTGTGTGTGTGTGTGTGTGTTATAATAAATATAAAAATTTACTATAAAACATTACCTCAATTCAGAATAAATTATTCTTAATTTTGGACTTTAGTATCAATTAAAAGAAAAAAAAAAAACAATATAAAAAATAGAAAACTTAATTATTCATTGCATAATAAGAAAACAAATAATGCAAGTAAATTACCATTCTATCCTTACAAAAATTCAAAAATTACAAATCTAAAAAAAAATATCTTTTTTTTCTATACCAACCAGTACGCCTGGTACCTGCCGGTATTGCTCGAAATCGGCCGGTATGGCCGGTAGAGGAATATAAATAGACAACACTTCTGTTTTGATTTTCCATTGATTTATTATTTATTTATCACATCAAAATTAAAGTAGATGAATATGTAAAGTTTAAACCGCCTAAAATAAATTTGTAAAGCTAAAACTACCTAAAATGAATATGTAAACTCAAATTTATGTCATTAATATTGTAAAAAATTAAATTTAAAAAATAAATATGAAAAAGACTAGTGATCTGAAGGATGAGGTGGCTTAACAGAAATGTAGCAACAATAAATGCTACACTGGTTTTTTAAATATAAATATACAAAAACTTGATATAATTCACTTATATCAAGTTTCTCTGTCCTTTTGTTCTCATGTCAATGGTTTAACGTGGTGATTGTATATATGTGAACCTGTGATGCAGGTGTGCCTCAAGATAGATCTCTGAATTTGCAGTATTTTCTGGTCTTTGGTAATTTGACATTCATCATATACCCTTTTGGGATGAATAAATAAAGTCAGTCATGTTGGCTAATTTATTTGTTTCTTGCTGCCTAGCTTCCATAAAGCTTACTTCCTCATTATATTTGTCATAGTTTAGGTTGCTTATCATATATTATTTTTATAATATATTTATTTATTTTCATTATAAAATTCACTTTCTTTGTATTTGTCAAAGGAGGTCAAATAGCAATCTTGTTAAGCATTTTCATGTACAGCTTTACCTTGGTGGTAACTGTCACATGTTTCAACATTATTATATTTCCCTAATACCTTGAACAATTGAGTTCAATTTTAAAAGATTAATGGGGTTACCCTACTGTCAGTTCCTCTCCTATACTGTAAATCTTTATCTTCTATAGATTTGGTTGTGCCTTATTGACTTGCAGAAAATTGTTTGGTCATGGCCTCAAGCCAAAGTGAAGCTGGTACATAAGTTTCCAACTTTCCATAAGAATCTACCATAGAATTTCTTGCTGAATACCTGAGTGGGAATTTGATACTTTGTCATGAGATGTGGTGGATCTGTATGTCTCCAAACTCAAAAAAGGGTTACAAAGTATCAAATGCTTTTGGTGTATGTGGAAAGCAATTCCAGTCTTGTATATGTCCTTGGATTCCATTATGGAAGACAGCAATTTGTCAGGCTGACCTTTGCTAGATTACACTGTCGAACACACGACTATCTGTGGTAGCTTTTTTTGTTAGTTACTGTGTGGTAACACTTAATACTATGTATAATCGCCTATGTATTTTTCAGAGCCTGCATAAGTTTTCCATAAACCTTCACTCTATGGTCACAATCATGTATTTAATTCAGGCTGCTAATGCAGGTCTCTAAACCTGGTTCTGTTAAGGTTGAAAAGCTCATGAACGTTGAGCGATATTCCCATGTTATGCACAAAAGCTCCACTGTAAGTTTTTTTCATGGTCAATTCATAAATGCAGTTTATGACAAAGAAGCATAATCTGTTACTTTTTATTCGTGTCATAATAATATCTTAACCAAGGATCCTTGTGCAGGTGCAAAAGTAAAGTTTAAATATTGGTCATGAAAGTGATATCTAAACTTCTAGATGTCTTGTTTCTTCCCCCCTGTTTTTTTTCATTTAATTTCCTTTACGGTTGAATTCTTATAGTAGGCTTTGTGATGCAGTTTTCATGGTTTGCAAAAGGAATATGTGTAGAAACTAGGGATATAGGAAGAAGAATAGAACAAACCCTAGGCTCACCACCTAGAGTGGTCTGAATACCAGCCTGCACTCCAGAGTTTTCCTGGAATCACTAACAAGTTATGGAAAATTTTCAATTAATTTTATGCATCAATTTCAAAGGTACTTAACAATGTATTCTGGAGACTTGAAGTGGATCATCCTTCAAGCGTTACATCACATAAAGAACAAGGTTTTGAAACCCGGACCGTTCATTGAACCGTAAAAGGAAGAGGTTCAAGGTTTTGGAGGTCGAACCGAAGTTGAACCGGAATAGAACCATGATGATGTTATAATTAATTTAATAATTAATTAAAGCCTAAATATAGATATTAAATTTATAAAACTAGCAAAATTGACTAATATATCTATATATGTAAGGGAAATTTAACGATTTTCAAGCATATATTTAATATTTAAATAAGAAAGTTAATAAAATAAAATAATAACCATGAAAACATTAAAATTTATTATTAATTTTTGAAGTAAAGTTGAATATCTTTGAAGGATTTTAATTGTAATTTTTTTTATTCCTTGTAAGAGATGGATAAAATTGTGTTAAGTTGTTTTTATTAAAAAAAAAAAAAAATTGCTAAAAGGTTGGACTGCATGGTTCTTGACTAGTTCGAGCGGTCCAACCCCGGTTTTAGGGGTTCATGGAAGTAACTAAAAATACGGTTTTTTATGCTTAAAAAATTAGTTTTCATCCCGGTTCCCTGTTTTTACGGTCCGACCTCTCAGTCCGGTCCGGTTATGAAAACAGTGATAAAGAAGGCAAATAATCCATAACCAATTACGGAAAATAATTAGTCTTCTAATCAATTGCATCAAATATTAAAAACTCAAAGGTCTAATAAATTAATCGGGCTTGGGCTCAATGGATAGAGGCCTCTATCAGTAAACCATGTGACTTTCTAGTATCTGCACCACTTTGAGAACAGGATCTTCAAAACATTTATTGCATGCTTATTGACTTTTTCTTGAGAGATAATTGCAACATGCTGCTAATCCCACAATTCAAACCATTTCACCTCACCCTTAGACCCCTAGCACTTGGTGCATTCTTATTGACTAAATGCATTTAGTAAAATGTTTCGTGTTTATCTCATTTGATGACAAGGTTTGTCTTTTTAGATCACTGGAGAGTTACCTGACCATTTAAGCGTTACCTGTTAGGACTATCAATAGAGCACCAAAGGTTTTATTTTACTTTTTTAAATCACCATCTATCTTCCCCTTAAACCAATGCTTTTACACAAAATTTGTCTTTTCTAGGTGTTTCTCTATGCGTGTGTTTGTTGAAAGTTCAATTAGTGTGTAAAACACTAATGAATGTTTAGACTTCCAATTAAGTTATGGCTCGATTGCTTTTACTCTAACTTAAACTAAGTGCGAAATAAAAGTAAATGCGAGCAAACAAACAATAAAACTATTCTAAGCCATATTCAACAAATAACAGCAATAAAATGAAAGCTAAAAGAGTAAAGAAGAAGGATGCAAACATAAGATAACACCGCGATGTGTTATTGAAGAGGAAATCGAAGAACTCGGCAAAAAACCTCTTCGCCTCTTTTCAAGCAGTAAATCGATCCACTAGAGAATAAGTTAGAGTACACAAATAACAAAAGACTCTCCAAACCTAGTCTATCCCATGTACTTAAGCCCTCCAAGCTCCTACTATCAACTGACTTAACGAAGCCTTGTCTCTCTAGCTTTCTCAAATCACGCAATTCAGTCTGATTGCATCTGCCAATGATTGGCTTCTTCTAATGCTTTCCAACAGCACCAAAACCTCACTTGACACTCAGATTGGGTGTGGTAAGTGTTTGAGCTATTAACCTCTCAAGAATTTAGAGATGGAGAGGTAGGAGTAGACGAAAACCACAAGGAAATATATAGATGATTGTAGGTATGACAATCTCTAACTCTCAAGTGTGTATGCTAGAGTTTTCTCTCTAAAAAGTACACATTACAATATATGGGTAATGAGGGTATATATAGTGTGGGTGAAGACATGGTAGAGCACAAATGACAAAATAACAAAACAGAATGGTTCACGAGTATTTTGTGAGAATGCCTTACCTGCGAGACACTTGCGAAAACTAGGCTATCATGACTCTTTGCATTCCAGTCATGTGCTCTGCACGTGGCTTACTTCACGGGATAGTTTCTCGCGAATCTTCTCGCGAAACCCACTTGGTCTTCAATAAGAACTTGAGTCTTCACACTCTCTTTCACACACAACTTTTACAATAAAATCCCACATAAAATACAGGAAAAAATGATTGAAAAAAGTTACAATCAAATTTGATACAGAATTAAAGCCAACACAAAATAGTTATAAATAACAACTTTACATGTGTAATAATGGTTCTAAAGATTTTTTGGATATTTGAATCTTTAAAATCCAAAACTATTTAAATAAATTCAAGCTATCCTATTTCACCGGGTCACACTCTTTTATGGTACATGCAATTAGAATATACATAGATTAACAATTCACCCTTCCATTATTTATTGATTTATCTTCAATTGACCTCTTGTGGATAATCCTTCGCCTTCAGTTTAATATTGTCTTGTATGTTAAGAAACAGTATTTGGAGGTATAAAACATGAAGAGAATATGGTTCAGAATTATCTTTGACAGGCCAAGAATGTATTGACTCCTTGTGATGAATTAACCAATTAATTAGCCAAGTTAATTAATTAGGTTTAATTACATGCAATAAGCATGGTAACACAAACAAATCACCAAATAACTAAATATGTAACGGAAAATAAATTAACATGGTGATTTGTTTATGAATGGGAAAAATCTACACAGCAAAAACCTCACCATGTGATTTTAAGGTCACCACTCCCGAAAAACCACTACTATCAAAGCAAGCAATTACAAGTAAAGGAATTCCAGTACCTTATACTAACCTACAGTTGAACCCTTATCCGAATACCTAATTAGATTTGTTATGTAGTAACAATCTCTCCTTGTATTGCACGGCTTCCAGTACATGACTAACCAAAAGATACACGGATCCTAGTACGCAACTTGATCACCAACTTGAGAAGGATGTTAACTGCAAAGTTCTTATGTTCATCACACAATAAAGATCATGAAATTGCTTGGTCACAAAATCTTACGGTGTACAAACACAACAGCTTCTTCAAGATAAACTAGGACAACTAGGTTTCCAGTCACACTTGTGAAATTATGCTCTTGTACAACTGTGCTCTTGATTGTGCAACTTGTGATGACCCTTAAAATAATCCTTATATATGTTTAGGGTTGTAAAAAAAAAAAGCTCAAACACATACTCACGGACTTGGTGAAAAACAACTCTAAAAAACTGAGTTTCATAAACCTCAATAGATAGTCATCTATTGAGCCACAGGCTTCAGTAACTTTTAAATCTCGGTAGATACTAGCTGTCGAGATTTAAAATCCAGCACTTTTTCACTTGTTTTTTAGACAGACTTGCATGGTTTTAACACTTGAACTTGAAACCTTATTTCTTAAAGTATTAAACACATCCTAGATCTATCCAATTACAAGTAAAGTGCGTTTTGTCAAAGGATTAGCCAATACATAAAATGTTGACATATGTTCCTAACATAAAATCACATATGTCCTAACAATCTTCAGCCAATTGAGATAGGAATTTTCTAGGGATTTTTCCTAGGAGCCTAAAAGTCTGGCTTTTTTTTGTCATTTCTCAATTTTTTCTTTATTTCCTATATAAAAACTAGTAGGGTTTTTTTAAGTTTCAACTTGCTTTACTCATGCAAACTTTCTAGTTTCATGTGAATTGTGCACAAAACTTGTACTTGGATGCAAACCTAAGGAGAATATTTTCAGTGTACTTCCATTCTAACCCCCAACCCCCACCCCCCCTTTTTTCTCCTGGGTGATGGTCCTGTAAAATTGCTGGCAACCAGTTTTACTTAGTTGTTGATGTACAACTTAGGAGGTACGGATCCTTTTTGTATTTCTTCTTGTTCTTGCATTTCCAAGAACTATTTGCCATTGCAATCCATTTCAAATAAACTATCTAGAAGAGTTCCATCCAGAAGAAAGAACCACATCCCTTAATGCAAAATTCTGACCAAGTTAACGTGTTTTCTTGACAATATGAATGAGATTAATCGAATTATTTCTTACCCCTTGTAGGGTTCATTCTTAGTTTTGTCATTTTGCTCTACTGCAATGTAGGTGAAAGCAATGGAGTTAATAGATCAGCTGGAAGTCACATGGCGTGGGCGATACAGTGGTGGATTTGGAGGCATTTCATCTTCTGGTGATATGGGAATTGCCCTTGCTCTGAGAACCTGTGTTCCCAACTAATATACGTTTTGACTCAATGTTCTCATACAAAGATGTGACCAAGTGCCGAGAATGGGTTGCTCATCTCCAGGGTAGGGCTGGAATTGTGACTGACAGTGATCCTGCTGATGAGCAAAGAGAATGTAAGAACACAGCTGCTGCTCTTGCCCGTGCCATTGATCTTGCAAATTCTTCATTTGTAGAGAAATGATTTAGATTTTATTCACCAGTAGAATATTTTATTTATTATTATTTTTCCTTGATAGCCCAATTTTAAGTAAAAGGGTTGACTGGTTCTCATTGTGTGGATGATTCCAGTTTTTGTGAAGGGGAAGGGAAATACTGGAATTTGTTAGATGATGTGGTTTAATTGCGATGTCATGGATAAGAGCTAAAATTAACACATCTTCAAGATATTCCTTCCAAGTTCTAAGAGGTGCGTGAAATGCTAGCCTTAAAGTATGCGGATCCGGATCCTCTCCATTTCAAAGTGAAATGGAGAGGCTCCAGTTAACGGTTCAGATTTCGTCCAAGCACATCCACGCTCAAAATTCTGCCACGTCATTTAAACTTAACCCAACCTCAAAAAATTTCAGACCCAACCTCAAAAAACTTAACCCAAGCTTCTCTCATCTGAAATTTTAAAAAATTAAACTCTAAACTCTCACCCTCAAGTCGCTGTCGCTCAACCCAAGCTTTTCTCATCTGAAATTTCATTAAACTCTCACCTTCAAAAAATTGCTAATCTTTTATCTCTAACAAAAAGAAAAAAAGAATTTTTCAGATTCGAGATTTTGAGATTCAGAAAAATCAACAATGGAGGACATTTGGAAGAGAGTGAAAGGGTTGGCAGAAGAAGCGGCGAGGAGATCTCAGACTCTCACGAGTTCGGTTAACATTTCCGATTTGGTCACCGAGACCACCAAGAAATCCATGGAGCTCGCTGCTGAGGCTTCCAAGAAGGCCGATCAGATCAAATCCGCTGCACTCGATCAGATTCAGATTCAGCAATTAAGTCTCTCTCCCTCTCTGACATTATCCCCGCTCAGCTCTCCTCGCTCGCCAATTCTTCTCCCTCCTCCTCCTCCTCGTCCACCTCCGCTTCCTACTCCGAATCGGAGGTCGGCACTTTCGGTGTCACTGACGATCTGAGAGACTTCGTCAAGGGCCTCACTTCTACTACATTCCAGAACTTCCCGATCCAAGGTAAATACTCAATTCAACTCTCAATTGCCGTTGTTTTCTGAATTTTTTCTGATTTGATGGAAAGTTGAAGTAACGCTTTTCAAATTCGCAGAGGAAGCAGAGGCGTCTGACGTGGCAACGATGGTGTCGAATGTGCGTAAAGATCTGACGGAGTGGCAGGAGAAGCACACTACAATTGTTCTCACTACTGTTAAAGTTGGTTCATTTCATTGCTTTTCTTTTTCCATGCTATTCAATCTCTCAATTTTGCATAAAATTCAATTCGGATACTTTTTTGTCTCTATACCCTAGGCCAAATCATCTAAGGGATGAAAGGCGATCACTTACAACCTTAAAAAGTTTAAGACAAATTTGACTGATAATTTAGGATCAAAATTTTATAATGAAAAGATTCCTAGAAGCATATGTAGGGTAGAATCAACTGGAAGAGGAATGGGAACGATAATGTATCATGGGTTAATGTTGGGAATTTCATCTAGCAATAATTTGTTTGGGTGCTCAAGTTAGCACACACTTCTTTGTAAAACTTGTTTTGTCATAGCTGATAGCTCAGGTTATTGGCGCAGGACTCTTCTTCTATCTAAATATTAATTAAATAATGTACTTAAAATTCATTCCTCTCACCATGTGAAATTATTAATTAAGTATCAAAAAAAAGTTTTTGTATTAAGTATTGCTAACATTTACTATTTAATTGATAATATAACTAATACACTTAATGTTTCTTGTAGCATAGTCGATCTTAGGTAGGGTTTTATCTATTTTAATTTTGAAAAACTTCTTTCTACAAAAATAATTGTAACAAAATGTAGTCAATAAGCAATACATGCATTTTGGAAAAGTATCTAGTCTTTTTAAGTTTTTATATAATTTAGTATGTTAGTTGCTATAAATCTTTTTTTTTTTCTTAATTGGAATAAATCTAAACCATCAACATCATAAATAGTATCATCTTTGAGAAAACAATCGTGATATGATACAATATTTTTGTACACTATCATCCTTTAGTAAGAGCCTATGGGACCAGAATTACGGGGCCTTATTTTGCTAGGGGGCCTTGCTTATTATGAAATTGCAATTGCCTAAGACACCTAAAGGTAGAACTGATCCTGTAATTATCAAAAAAAAGAAGAAGGGAAAAGCTGACCCTGAATTGGTCAAGCAAATTGTTATGGTATTATTACAACTGTGTAAGATTGTTGGAGCCACCTAATCAGATACAGCACTTACTCTTATGGTAAATGCACCATAGGGTGATAGTATGCCCGCCTCCCCCACCCCCCACCCCCTCCCTTTTTCTTTTCTTCGTTTTTTGGTTGACAACAATAACTAACATATTTGATTTGTTATAAACATTTATCTTTTACCATGTGTGTTGGACTTTGGGATCATTGGTGTTTATGATTCTTCAAGATGTAGTATTCTCCATCCATTCTATCGTTAGATACCTCTAAATATGATTCATAGTGTACAATTTTATTTTGTGCAACTTTTGCATATCTCTGTAGATTATGCAATGGCATCAATGATATTGTGTGGCTTGAAACTATGCAATATTTCTGAAGTTTGATACTTAACTCACTGCTTTCCCTTGCATCAGGAGTTCATGTTATGATGAACTACTAGCTTTTTCTTTGGGTCTAAAGTTAGTTCATTTCCATCAGGTTAACACTCAAGCACCATCTAATGTCATTGATTGTAGTGATCGAAACAATTCAAAGTATTATGGCTGAAACAATTCAAAGTACACTGCTCGATTCAATGCTGAAATTGTTAAAAACTTTCTGTATTTGCTCAACAAGGGCTGGATAGCTAAAAAGAAATTCAATTGTAAGTTGTCATAGACTTAATTATCAAAAAGTTTCAAAGAAGTCCCAGAGTTATTGAATATATGTGCATTGCAAACATTTATTACTGCTCTGAAATGGACTGAACTAGCCATAGTTGTATTGTTGGCCTACCATACCAAAGAAAAAAATGCAATATTCTTTACTATGTTGACAAAAAGTCCCCAGTATAATTAGGTGTAAAAAACTAAATCTGACATACTAACTGAGAAGTTGTAATGTTTTAAAATGATTATGCAGTGAGGCTTGCTCCTGAGGATACGTCTTTGAAGTTAACTGGATTTGAGAACAATGCAGTGACATGTATTGGCATGAAAACAGACATTCTGGTAAAACATTCTCTATTTAATTATTCCAGCTTGATATGACAGTTGAAGTGAATCCTTGTTCATGTCATTTGAGATGGTCCTTTTGCTGTTTTTATCTTTTATCATTTACTGGATTTCATATTCTGCATTTTTTTTTCATAGATAAGAATTCATATTCTGCATTGTTCTTGAAGCTTTCTTGTGTTGGTAGTTAATTTACTAGTAATTGATCAACGTGGTCAAAATGTTAGTATGATTAACAGAAGAGGGAACATAAATAGAACTTCTATCTAAATTTATGTTACTGGTTCTTCCAACATGCTCGAGGTTTTTGAAGTTTATATAAGTTCTTTTTTGCTGTACAAATGCATTTGACACATTTCCAGGCAATGCTTTTAGAATGTCCTTTCCTACTTGATTTACAAGCTATGTTTGGTATTTTTTTAAACAGTTAACGAAGTATCTTGAAGAAAGGGGCTACAAAGAATTGAGACTAGCAGGCGAGGCAGAAGCTGCCAAAATTGAGAGGGACAGAAGTATTAGAGCAGGAGTGGATAGCCAAGCGCAGTGCTGAGAAGTATAGAGTTGCAACCCAAATTGCTGAGGAGAAAGTGCAAAAGTTTAGGATTGCTTTGATTGTCTTGGGTTATGATTGGGTTGTATTGAGGGAAATAAATCATTGCCCATGACTGTGTATTTAATTAGGGCTCTTGTTCTAATAGATTTGTAATCAAACTATACATTTCAATAAAGTTTTGTTTATTAAAGTATGTAGTACCTTGAGTTGCTTGCTTGTGATATTATTGGGAACTATAACAAAGAAACATACACTCAAACTGAATATGCAGAAATTACAATATAATACACTCAACTATGCAGAAAACAACTATGCAGAAACACAGCAATTATGCAGAAATCCAAACAGTAATTATGCAGAGAGTATAAACAGTGCAGAAATTACAAACAGTAATTATGTAGAAAACAGTAATTATGCAGAAATTGTAAACAGTAATTATGCAGAAACTCAAACAGCAATTATGCAGAAAATTATGAACAGTAATTATGCAGAAACTTAAACAGTAATTATACAGAAATTATGAACAGTAATTATGCAGAAACTCAAACAGTAATTATGCAGAAATTATGAACAGTAATTATGCAGAAATTATGAATAGTAATTATGCAGAAACTCACACAGTAATTATGCAGAAATCCTCAACAGTAATTATGCAGAAAAACATAAAAATTTCTGCAGCAACAAATAATTATGCAAAAATTAACACCATAACAAAAGGAAATTTATGGATCATCATAGCTTCAATCTTAAAGTAAGAAAATTACAAAGTCCTAAACTTTGGACCATCAAAACTCCAGTCTAAACTAGGAAAATTACAAAACATGATCCTAAACTAGAAAAATGGCTTGACTTTATGAACCATCTCATTCCGTCCATTTGTAACACTTTCTTGAGTCAAGGGACCTCCACTTGCAACACTTCCTTGAGTCAAGAGACCTCTTGCTCCATTAATTTTGTCATTGGAGCCTACAACACTTGATATACTCTCTAAATGTGATACTAATGCAACACTTGCTGATGAGCCTCCTTGATGTGATGCAGAACTTGTAGAAGCCGACTACAAAAAAACCAGTTACACATTACACATATCACTAGCTTAGCATTAAAATTATCAAATCATGCATCTAAACTATTATTAATATCAAAGTAAAATATATAATTGTAAATATCTTTACCATTAAAAGTTATGTAAAGCTTGTAATATTTCCGGAAGAGATATCCTCAGTTTTCTTTTGTGCCGTGATGTCATGTGCACATATTTCCTGTAAAAATTATACTAGTTTAGCACAAATAGATAGTATACTATATTAATGTGTAAAAATAAAATAGAATGGTGAAAATAAGGATAATTTAGAAGATTACCTCTTGCACTTTTCTTTTCTTTGTTTGCTTCTTTGATGTGCCTTCCTTTGGTTTCGACATCTTTTCTATCCAAGATTTCGGCCTACGCTTTTTATTACGATAAATCTCCCTTTTCTTTATCCCTTTTGGTACAATTGTAATCGAAGCACATAATTGATCTTCTTTGTCTACAAAATCGGTGGAAGGCCTAATGATGTCTTCTTCTACATTAGCTTTGCAATTCCTAAGGTCATAAAGTTTTTTTTTTCAAATCTGCAATTGCTAAGCTTAGGATATTATGGCCTTCTTTAGTTTCACATGCCTCATTCACCAATTGAATATATTTTGGACATAAATCTCGATATCGATCTACATATTCCAATCGAGTATCCGGCTTAATGTTATGTGTTGTGCAATTTTTTCCGCTTCCATCTTTTGCATCTCTTCTCCACCTCTTCATGATATATCTATTAGGAATCAACTTGATATCCAATATATCAAGAACTTTCAAACCATGCCTACATAAAATACCAAATGACTCAAACTTTCTGCAACTACAAGATAGAGTCTCATCTAATGGATTCCACATGACCTCATATTTTCCATTTTGATTGAAAACTCCAATCACATAACTATATGTTTGACTCACATTGCGTTCTAGGATGGAAAGTGCCATTACCTCTTCAACTTCTATCTGAAATAAATCAAACAACTTAGGCGTGTACATTGTTGCTACTTGGTTAAGCATAGGAGAGCTTTTGAGCTTTAATCTTGGAAATTTATGTCTTGAGTTGTATTCTGCTTCTAACTCCTTATCCCGCTTTTGATTGACAACTGTTTCAAACTGAGTGAAAAACTCTACTATATTGAGATCAGTACGCAAGCAATCCTTCAAGTCAGCATTGAAACTCTCACTAAGCTGGGTTGTCTTCATTCCTGCAGTGAAAGTTCTCTTAACATATGCTTGGGCCCATTTTTCCTTCAATTTAAATAGATCAATTAGCCATTTATTTTCACGAACATCATACTTATCTAGCATTTCATTCCAAGCTGTAAGAAACTCATCTTCACCGTCATACTCATAGATACATGCTAAGAAATCAGCGTTAAATTGAGGCTTCGTTTTTAGTAAATGACCCAAGTGTTTCTCAGCATTCTGCCACATATGCCAACTACACAATGTATGATATGTCTTAGGCATGACTACTTCTATTGCAGCTGACATTGCTGCATCTTGATCTGTGAAAATAGTGATTGGCTTCTTTTCAGACATTGCTTCTAAGAAAGTCTCAAACAACCATACAAAAGATTCAATCGTTTCATCATATAAAAGTGCACCTCCAAATACAACAGTTTCTCTATGGTGATTGAGACCCAAAAATACTCCAAGTGGCCTTGCATCTTTATTTGTGCTATACGTTGTATCAAACGTTATAACATCACCAAAGTGGCTATAGTCAATGATCATTCTTGCATCGGCCCAAAAGATATTAGTAATCAACTCTTCACAGTCCAATTGAGTAGCAAAATAATATGAAGGATTTTCCTTAAGCTGACGACTGAAATATCTTCCCAAGCTAGCAGCTACCCCATGCTCCATGTCTCTTTGTCGCTTAGTACGTAAGTAGTTTTTATGATCTTGCTTGGTAAAACCAAGATTATCATATCCACCAACTTGCTTACTAAGAAGCTCATAAGATTGCTTTAATCTTAATCCCGACTCATGTGCCAAATCAATTTCAATAGCATGAGCTGCAGCCACTTTTCGTTGTGATGGCATCATGTGCACAGTTGATGGAAGGTGGAGATAGTGGTTATGCTCAGCAATAAATTCACTCACCACATATTTTTTACTATCTCGATTAAGTACAATAACCAAACGTGCTTTACAACCACATCTTGTTTCTGCTCGTGGATTCTTTACATTCTGATCTCTCTTGTCTTTGCCTCGAACTCCCTCCTTCGCGCACACAAATCTCCTTGAAGTAACCACTCCAGTCTTTTTACATTTATTTACATACTCTTTTCTAATGCTAAAACCAGCCTTTCTGCCATATTCATTATGAAAACCATATGCAATCTCATCCGCTTCAAACTCCATCCCTTTAAATGGGGTAGATTCCATGGGCACATTAGAAGGAACATGTATTCCCATCATTATCCCTAGAAAAAATTGAACATAAATTTATTATAAAATATTAACAGAAAAATAACATATCCTAACTATGTAACTCAAAATATTATAAACTTCATAACAACAAATCTAAAAAAATCCATGCGTAAAATTATTAAAAAAAACTCAGCAATTAATGATCTATCCGTTTATGATTTTATTGATTTTATTGTTAGACCCTATGGTTCAAAGGTATATAACAAATTAGACCTTGAGATTTCAAAAACTAACAAAATTAAATTCTATAGTCTTAAAAGTAACAAATTAAACTCCATAAAAAAAAAAAAAAAAAAAAAAACCAAATTAGACCTCAACACATTTAAGTTGAATGACTTTGGGTTTAATTTTTTACTTTTTAAAATCTGGGGTTTAAGTTGTTATTTTTTAAATTGTAGAGTTCAATTTATTGGGTTTGATTGTAGAGTTTAAATCTCATTTTTTCTGGAGATTTCATATTATTGGGTTTAATCATGACAAAATTATTGGGTATTTTTGAAATTGTAGAGTTTAATCATAGCAAAATTTAATTGACTAGAACTCCTAAATTATAGGCTTTAAAATGTAATTTTTGTTGTTCCTCAGACATAATGAATAATTCTCCATTGTTTCCCACTAGATGATGTGGCTCTATTTTACATGCTTTATGAAGATTTATATGGTAAAAATTCAAAGGGGAACACAAAAAATGGGATAGAGGATTTGTATTTTTTTTTTTTTTCTTCCATTTTAGCTGTTCATTGGTTAAGAAGAAAAAAGGGATTCAATTTTTTGGTATTGTTTGAGATTTTTGTTTTGTTGATGAAATTTGACTAACATGAAATATATTACATGATTTATACCTGAAAATACCTGATATGGATCCCAAAGTCCCTAAGAAGTGGATTAATTGATTAAATAGTCTCATAGCTACATACATACATACATATATATATATATATATATATATATATATAAAAGTTTAATAGTTGAGTTATTAATTGATTAATATGGACCCCAAACAGATAGTTCAATCACAGTTATCAATCTCTCCAAATCTAAAAACAATAACAATAAAAGCAGAAAATACACAAATTTTAGTGAGAAAGTGGAAAACCAATGAATAATTAGGCGACAAGCATTCCTAGAGTATTTATTTCACAAGATCTAGTTTTAGTGGGATTTCATATTCCTATTTCACACCAATAAGATAAGATTTGAATTATGCATTCGACCAGCTAGCATGATAAGACTTAGCTTTTTGCCTTTGGAGGGCGTTTGTTTTTTTTTTTTTTAATCTTCCTTTTCCTCCTTGCTTTTACAAATTTAACTAATTAAAGTCCTTGCATGTTGATTGTGCCTATGGTCAAGGATTCCTATTAATCAGGCCAATATAATACAAAAAGCAAAACATTTATCATATTGCTTCTATCATTGTATCCATTTATCCGTAGTTGACTTGCATGAAGGCTCAAACAACACACAGCTAATCCTTTGTTTATCTCTTTTAACATGGTTTGCGCCAAAAAGAATATTGGGGTTAACTTCGAGTATTGTTGTACTTTATTATAATGTCGCATGACAATGGCCATACATAAGTTTTGGAATTTATTAGATGCTAGCTAAATTGTTAGATATTGAAATAAATCATTGACAAAGTCCAGCACTCCTAATCGTAGAGTTCATTCATCAAAAATAGATTTCTAAAAATGGAAAATCGATGATTTCATCAATCTTTACCTCTGTTTTGGCAAGATAGAAACAGAGCAGTTTCTGAAATTTCTCTGCCGTGAGGTTTTTTTTTTTTGGGTTAAAATCTGTGAAGCTTTGAGATGTTTCCCGTTTCCCTCCAAAGCTTTGAACAAAATACACCTCTATTTCACTTGTTCTGAACCTGCTGTGAAGGCTTCTCTTTTTTTTTTTTTTTTTTTTTTTAGGATTAAAATTTGTGAAGCTTTGAACGTGAGAGTGAGAGATAGGCTGAATGATCAACCTCTGTTTCACTTTTCCCTCCAAAAGGGTTTTTTTGTTTTCAGTGGGAGATAGGCTGAATGAGTTTGTTTTTGTCCGGTTGAGTTTAACTTGAGTTTGAACTTTTAAATGACGTGTTCACATTTTGAGCGTGGATCATTTTGGACTCCATCTCAGCCATTAACTGGAGCCTCTCCATTTCACTTTGAAATGGAGAGGATCTGGATCCAAAGTATGCAAAAGACCTTCTGTTTTAAAATTATGTCATTATTGAATGTGAAATCTTGGAAGGCATAATAATGCCAATGCTATTGGATAACAATAAGTCTAAGGATACAAAATTTCACAATTGTTGATATGGTATGTTGTAAGTGGTATTAAAAAGTAACAAAAGTATTGTCAATGATATGATCGTGTGAAGGTGCTATACAAATTACAATTTGCCACATCAATAGTTGTGAAAAAAATTGGGAATGTTTTTGTATTAATATGAGAGGAGGGAATAGCGTATCATTGTAATCCAGGAGTACGTAATACAAGAAAAGAAAGAGGAAGAAAAAGAATGAATCCCAAAGTTTTGGAATTGACTATGGATCCTCAACAAATAAGTTAGGGTTGGCCACATGTATTGTTTTCTTCCTTTTTGTTATTTTTGAAGTTATATTCTTTGTTATTTCTTAATTTATATGACCATTTATATTACTCTACTAATGTTATTTTGGGTCTTCCTCTAACTCTTTAATTCCCCTAACTTGGAGCAGTTCACTCTTCTTAGCTAGCTGTTCAAGAGTAACTAATAATTTTTCAAAAATAAAATAGATGTAGGTTTTTTCCATTATGAAGATATTAGTATGTAATCATGTGTATATGCATTGGTACAATTAAAAACAATCAAAATTATGTAGTTTGAATTCTACATTTTTTTGAGAAGAGGTTTAAATTATACATGGTATTAGTTTGCACATATTTAAAACCATGCATTTCTAAAATATCTAATGGTTTCTCATATTATATATACTAGCATATCTTCTGTACCCCTTATCTCTACTGCTGATTTATATTCTCACTAATGTTTTTGGATTGTCCTAAGTTAGTACTTGCTATACTACTCCAAGGAAAAAAAAAAAGAAAAGTGCTATAGGAAATGCAGAAGAAAATACAATAAATCAAATGTTACAACATTTTTCATTAAGGCTGAGATGATAGACTATAATTGGTGAACAATAAAAATGATGTTTGTGGTCTTAGTGAAACTAACGTGGTATTGCATTAATCATGTTTGTTCTGTTTAGACCCCTATATACTTAGATTTGCTTAACCTAATTAATTAACTAGGTAATTACTTAGGTTGATTTTTCAAATCTAGGTTAAACTCATGCAATCATATTACTTAGTGCAGAAATGTAAAGAGGACAATAATATGATAACCCAAGAAAACCAATGACTAACAGTTTCAAGGTAAAAAACCAAGGGGGGATTTAACCTAGCTATCCTCAAAGCAAAAAATTAACTATGATAGAATGGAAGTTTACAATAGACTTGTAGTACTAACTCACATGACCACGTGTAGCTCCGAATCTACAGATTCTTCTATCTGAATATGTTGTGCCCAAACACCCATTTTTGTGACCACAAACACCCGCGTTTGTGACTTTGAGATTTCACTCACAGGTTTTAGATCATCAGCGATTGTTGATCTTGTATGCAGCAACTTATCTCCACCAGTTCTATTAATGTGTAAATGAAATTCTAGGTGGTGAAGGCTAGGGTTTGTTTCGTTGTTACTTTTATTTCTCTTTTATCTCATATTTCCAGATGACCATAGCGCATAGCATAATAGGCAGTGGGTTTTAGGTCCACTTTACATTGTCTTGAACATCACACATACTTATATAGCTTACATATTTGTACTGCGCATTACTGTCTCATATATAAAACCACTACTATATATTTTATTACTTGAGAAATACAATACTATTCATCGAGTATTTCTAATAAGGTATCAGAGTCATCTTTCTGTGGGCATGGTAACCACATGCATCGCTACGAAGTTTTCTTTTCTCCCTTAAAGCCTTCCTTACCTGCATCTTCATATTATGATTGGTTCAAGCAAAGCTGCAAAGGTACTCTTTTATGGGAGTTCCAAACCTAACAATTTTGTACATCTTTGGGTTGAAATGCAAGGCTATGAGAGTGAGGGTCTACAACCTTGTGGCCCAATTTACTTACTTAAAACCATATTTCTTCATGTAGACGAGCTAGAAAGGATAAACTTAGTTATTTTGTGGACGGCTAGGCCCAATTCATCCCAGAAACATAAAGGCACCTTTGAAAATTTGTTGCTTCTTGTATCAGAAGTGTAAAGTTTTTAGACCCCTTAAAACACAATTGGATTAACCTAGTTAACAAACCAAGTTATTACTTAGTCCAAATTCTAGATCTAGGTTAACACAATCATATAATCACATCAATGTAAAGTGCGGAATATATTAAAAAAAAAAAAAAACACAAAGATATGACCTTGGAAAACCAAACCAATAAAAAGCTTGGGGAGAATTTAACCTAGCTATCCTCGAGGTAAAATTGAATCCACTATAAAAGAATCGAAGTTTGTACAATAGTGACTTAGACCACTAACATCCTATTGCTACCCATCAGTAGAAAACTTACTGACACGACCACGTGCAAGCTCCAAGACCACGAACTCTTTTTTTCTTGGATTCTCTAGCAAGTACAAACAATCCTGCTTGTGCATCTTTAAGCTCTTATGACAACAACTGAATGATCATCAAGCTCTTGAAGAAATCTCCTTCTTGATACTCCTAAGTTTGTGTAAAGGAAAACACCTCTTAGATCTCACAAGAGAATCACACAAACAGCTATATGAGCAACCACAAAAACATGGCTAGGGTTTTCCTTTTATAGCTAGGGCAAAACATAAAACCTTACACGTCATATGGGCTTTAGACTGAGTTGGAAATTCTGTAGAAAAAATAATCTGCACGACTTTCGATCGATCGAGTCTAATTCTAGATCGTTCGAGTCAGGCAGATTTACACAGTAACTTCTGCATATAACTCGATTCCAACTTTACATAAATGATAACATTTGAGCAAGTCTAGAACAAGACTAAACACCTGTTTTAATCATGGTTTGCCATTAATACAAATTAGAGTTCTAATACATTAGTTCCTAAGTACTTAGAACCTAACAAACTCCCCCTTTGGCAATCCGTGACAAAACAAAAAAGCTCAAAGATTACAACAAAAAAAGCCCTTTACAAAAAATGCCCATTATAACAAATCCAATCCTAACTACTATCCACCACTTGCAAATGTAGAAAACAGCTAAATTGAATCAACCCATATATTTCCTGAAACACTAAACAAAATACATAAACGTATGTGTGGAAAATACAAGTACACCAAATAAAAATCTTGATTTCACAAAAAACAAATTATAGACATATATCAATGAATAACTCATAAACATAAGTCAATACGCAGTGAAACAAGAAACATATATAAAAATAAACGTATCTCCCCCTAACGTGGATTCATCAAGAGCCAAAAATATAAATACAAAGTGAAGCACCTAGATAAATCAAATCTCCACAGGCTCACAAAAAAAATCTCTCCCCCTAACTACAAAAAACCTCTACAAGTGTCCAAAATGTACTCAAAAGTACTACTCAAAAGTACTTCCCCTTTTTGTGACGGAATGCCAAAGGGCAATCAGAATCCATCATCAAAAGAAGGTGGCGAAGGCGAACAACTAAGATGCGCCAAATCTGTTCGCAAAGCACAAAGTTCATCAAGCATGTCCACCAAACTCTGACCATGAGCCGCCAAAACGGTCACGGCAGTCTCCAATGTATGACGAATGTCAAAGTCATCCAAAGTAGATGGTGGAGGAACAGCAGCAAAAGCAGCAACTACAGGATCAGCAGACGCCTCACCAAAAGTAGAACCTGTAGAAGAAGAAGGGGGTGCAGTACCAGAAGGCTCAACTCGAGGACGTTTAGAGCGCTCTCTCATCTGAGCAGGCCTTTGCCTAAGAAAAGTGGCACCTATGGGAGCAATAATGTGTATAGGCTCAAAAGGCAAGGAAGTCATCTAAACCTAAAAATAACAAAATCCTATGAATGAAAACAGGATGAAAAAGAGCATGAGCAGTAGAGGAACTCCTATAAACTTCGTTCAAAGAACGAAGAAACATATAAGGAAAACTAATTGGAGCATTCGTAACAAAAGCATACAAAGATGCACATCGCTCCAAAGGAATGGTGTGCAGATGAGAGATAGGCCACAAGGAATGACACGCTATCCTAAAGATAAGATAGGAAGACTCAGTGAGCTCAGCAAAGTGATCCGAGGATCAGAACCCCACCAGATAGAAGTACCAGTGATGTATGACATTATGTCCACTGGGGGAGGAAACTCAACATACGGGTAAACAAGATGCTGGACCGCAGGTACCCCAAGAGCATCCGCCACTACATTAGGAGTAATGGTGAACTCTACACCTTGTATCTAACTCTTTACTAAAGTAATGGAATCAGAGATATGGATACAGAGATTTGAGTAGAACTCTTTGATCAGGGTTGCTGGAGGAGGATAATCAATATCTAAAAGTGGCAACTAGCCTTGACGCTCAAAGTTTTCCCTAATGGCAGGATCTAGCTCATCTAACAAAACCTTACACTCAGCCCAAATCTGTCTCTTAAGGTTAAATGTCTTGTAAAGCTTTCAGCTTTTCTCACTCGGAAACAAAGTGCCCACAAAAGAAGGAGCAAAAGAAGAGGAGGGTGTCCTATGGACTCTAGTCTTCCTAGGCATGGTGCAAGGGTAAGGACAGAGACACAAGAAAAGAAACAAAACAAAACACAAAGGCAGACTGCAAGTTAGCACAACAAAAATATATATAAAAAAAAAAATCTATATGAAGCATGAATAGATAAATGTCATGATGCATGCTCTAATGCAATGATAACAAGTTCAATTTTAAGTTTAGAATCACAAAATTGGCTTGAGCAAAGAGTTTATAACAACAACTCCAAAATTTTAAAAAACCACTTGTAGAAATTTTACTAAATTGACCAATTGATCATCACAAAAGTTAGATAACAGTTTATAATGATCAAATGCATCAAACCAATAAGCCAATTTCATCAATTAAACTCAATTTGAACAAAAACCCCAATTCGAATAAATACAAGCCCTAGAATTTTCTATTCCTCACAAAACACCAAATTGATCAAGTTAAACATCATAGATCATGATTGTAACATTGTATGACAAAAAGCCATTGATCAATTTTAGAAAATATGGCTTAAATCATCAAAAAACACAAAATATGCATAGGTCTAAGAATCACCCTTAAATGCATAAATTTATGCATGAAACATGAAATAAAATGCAAAAGAAAGGGTAAAAAGGTCTTACCGGCCTTAGGAGAGGAAAACCTTGCAAAAAGATCGGAGGAAAACGACAAAAATCTTGATTGGAGCCTTGACCGAATCGTATAAAGAGAGAAAAACTTGAAAAAAATTTGAAAAGTGAGCTGGACACGTGAAAATCAGTCTTTTAAAAAAAATTCTCTACACGATTTTCGATAGATCGAAAAACATATTCGATTGGTCGAAAATGCTTTGATTGATCCAACATCAATCGAGCACCGATCGAAACAGATAGAGGCTGACCAAAATTTTTAATCGCAATTTCGATCGATTGAAAAACAGGTTCGACCGGTCAAAATTCTGGAAAAATTAGTTTTTGAAAATATAGAGCAATTTGCTGCAGAAACTCCTCATAGCATTGAATTTTATGAATAAAATGCATGAGTATAAGATGAAATGCTTTTCAAAAACACATGTTTTGAACCCAGTTTTCCCAAAATTAAGATTTTCAGAACATTCTCCTTGAATTCTCAAGAATCAAATCTATTTTGCATAAAACTCAAGACATTTTCAAACTTGGTTAGTCAGACCAAAAACACATACAATAACATGTACAAAGTTTAGCAAAAAGTAACTTGTGTAGTGTGTGCAACTAGCAAAAACTTGAGATACATGTGAGGTGATATGTAAATAGAAGTCAACCACAAAGTCTATAAAATTCATCACAAAAAATTTGAAAGAGACTATTACCTATAGAGGTACATCTTACAACTCCTACATCTCCTAGATCATAAGTTTGCAATCATGTATGTTTCTTGATTTTGCCTTATATTGTACACACAAATTTTAATTGTTCAGAACCTTATTAAAAATAGCTGGGATAATGTACACACCAATTTTATTTATTTGATTTAGCATTAAATCCAATAATGTACACACCAATTTTAAGCATTTAAACAGAGGCTACACCTTATGTCCTTTTTGTGCATGTGCTACACTTTCTCGAGCACAAAATCTTACGATATGCACTATAAGGTGTTCATGATTGGCTAGTAAACAGTGATGAGATGGTTATTTATGCATTTCTCAAAAGGTTCAAGTCCGAGAGTCAAAGACATATGACTTCAAGATCAAGACAAAGTGATTAAGAACTATAAATATTTTCCCACACAACATACACTACATAACTTTAACTAATAAAGTGCAGGAAATAAGCTCATCCAAGCTAAACACGGTACATAGACATGTTATATGAAAATAAATTGACCAACCTTGTTTTCAAAACCAAGAAAATAAATTTAAAACACAATTTTCTTCCCCTGTTTTTTTTATTAACAAAAAACAACATAGAATGAAATGCATGAATGTAATGTAATGTAAATCCTAAAAAAAAAAAAAATGGTCACAATGACCATGTCAGAAAGACTCAATTAGATTAAGCATTTTGCATCCAAAACTTTTTAGATGCACCACGAGCATTTGAGTTCTTATTCACATGGGAATGATTTCCAACTCTAGGATTGGAATAAAGGTTTAGAGCCTTTACCAATTCACCAATGAGTACCATAAGATCTTGTGCTTGAGGCACATGTACTTTTGGTTTGTTTGCTCTCTTAGCAGTTTGTAGCTTGTAATAGTTTGGACAAATGTGCCCAGACTTTCCATAAAAATGACAAACCCACGCAGGCTTATCATGTGACTTGCCCTTAGAAAGGGTAGACTTCTTAGGTTTAGACTCTTTCAGATCAACCCTAATCTTCTTGGGAGGTGAAACTTCTATGGGTTTGACAACCTCACGCACAGGGGGTTTGACAACCTCACTCATAACCTCACTCATAGGGGGTTCAAAAGAAGACGAAGGAACAACGATTGTGGATTTAGGTGCAAACACATTAATGCTTTCTACAAAACCTAAACCAGTTTTGTCAAAAGGAGATTTTTGAACACTCAGCATCTGATCAAGTTTGGAACTAGCAAACCTATTAGTTTGTTCTCTAGCAACAGATAGTTCATGTTCAAAAGATTTAACTTTATCAAGGAAAAGCAAGTTCTCAGTCTTCATATTATTCAAAAGTTCAGTAGCATCAAATAAATTCACAAGCAAATTTTTCTTATCAAGCTCAACAGATGCAATTTTCTTTAAGCCTAATTCAACACTCATGGCATCTTTTGCAGCAACTTTGCAAAGTTTATCGTAAGTTTTTTGAAGATCTGCATCCTTAGAGAGTTCCCCGTCAGAAGGGTTCTCTTCAACAATCACACTTTCATTGACTACAGCAGTAGCAGTGAAAGAAATGAAGTTTCCATCCTCGTCACAACCAGACTTATCATCAGAAACTTCATCATCACTAAGGGTTACAGCCATAGCCTTACCCTTAGACCTAAAGAATGTTGGACATTCAATTTTCATGTGACCATACCCTTGACATCCAAAACATTAAGGACCCATAGAATTATTAGAAGATTGACTTACTTTTTCTCTAGGTTTTTCAATTTTGTTAACCTTAGTGGGATCATTCTTCCTAAAGTTTCTAGGTTCATTAGTATTTTTACTTCATGCCCTTCTGTTGCTATTTCTAAGGAAATTCCTAAAGTTTTTGGCAAGGTAAGCAATCTCTGTAGCAGAGAGCTCATCATCAAATCTACCAACATCAATATCATCAACAGGCTTAAGAGCCATTGATTTGGATTTGCTAGTTTTGGGTAGGTCCAACTCATAGGACTAAAGCGATCCTACAAGTTCATCAATAGGGATGGAGTCCACATCCTTGCTCTTAGTGATGACAGTCACTTTGGGTCTAAAATCTTCAATTAAAGATCTAAGAATTTTCCTAACTATTTTAGGTTGGTCATAGATTTCACCCAAGTTGTATGCAGAATTAACAGTGTCATTAAGTTAGCATAGAATTTATCAAAAGATTCATCATCAGACATCCTAATGCTTTCAAATTTAGTTGTTAATTGTTGCAACTTATTGATCTTAACCGCCTTTGTGCCTTCATGCACAGTCTGGAGGATATTCCAAGTAGTGTGAGTAACCTCAACATTAGAGATTCTCTTAAATTTCTCCATAGAAACAGTATTAAAGATAGCATTCATAACTTTGCTATTGAAGGCGGCTGCTTCTTTCTGAGAAGTTTGACACTCACTTAAAGGAGTAGTGGGCTTCTCCCATCCGTATTCAACGGAGTTCCAGATTCTCTTATTAATGGATTTCAAGAATGCTTTCATCCTGACTTTCTAGTAAGCATAATTATTCTCATCAAAGAAAGGAGGAATAACAAGAGAGTGTCTGTGTTCTATGACAACTGGGGTCAAGGATCAGCTCAAAGATCAAAAGATTTACACACAAGAGCTACCTGCTCTGATACCACTTGTAAAGTTTTTAGACCCCTTAAAACACAATTGGATTAACCTAGTTAACAAGCCAAGTTATTACTTAGTCCAAATTCTAGATCTAGGTTAACACAATCATATAATCATATCAATGCAAAGAGTGTAATATATAAAAAATAAAAATAAAAAAACAAATATAAAAAACACAAAGATATGACGACCCAGGAAAACCAAACCAATAAAAAACCTAGGGAGGATTTAACCTAGCTATCCTCAAGGTAAAACTGAATCCACTATGAAAGAATCGAAGTTTGTACAATAGCAACTTAGAACACTAACATCCTATTGCTACCCACCAGTAGAAAACTTACTAACACGACCACGTACAAGCTCCGAGACCATGGACCCCTTCTTTCTTGGATTCTCCAGCAAGTACAAGCACTCCCGCTTGTGTATCTTTAAGCTCTTATGGCAGCAACTAAATGATCATCAAGCTCTTGAAGGTATCTCCTTCTTGATAATCCTAAATTTGTGTGAAGGCAAGCACCTCTTAGATCTCACAAAAGATTCACAGAAATAGCAATATAAGCAACCACAAAAATGTGGCTAGGGTTTGCCTTTTATACCTAGGGCAAAACATAAAACCTTACACTTCATATAGGCTTAGGGTTAAGTTGAAAATTCTACAGAAAAAAAAAATCTACACAAATTTCGATCGGTCGAATCTAATTCTCTATCGATCGAGCCAGGCAGATTTACACAATAACTTCTGCATTTAACTTGATTCCAACTTTACATAACTGACATACTTTGAGCAAGTCTAGAACAAGACTAAACACCTGTTTTAATCAAGGTTTGCCAATAATACAAATTAGAGTTCTAATATATTAGTTCCTAAGTACTTAGAACCTAACAAGAAGCCAATAATTACTTGGAAGAGGAAGCATAGTTAGTGAGGTAGGTTAAAATTTGATTAATACATTGACTGCTAACAGATCAAGATCCTCTAAATTTCTTAAGGTGCTCTATTTAATAAAGTTCTCTAAATCTTCACCACTCTTTTAGAATAAAATATCCAATAATAAAAACATTAAAATTACTTTGTTTTCACTTCAAATTCAGAAATCGATACTCTAATAAACTCATAATGATTATTTTATTTATACATCATTATTTCATCATTTAGGAATAATTGTTATTTTGTCAATTAGGTGCTTACAAATAATTTTTCTTAATTCCTTTTCGATAAGTGGCACATAAGAACCACTAAAATATTATAAAATCTTCAATTTTTATTTTTATATCCTTTTTATTGTTATTGTGATTACTATTATTTTACACGTGCCTATTTATTGTTTTGTAAAATTAAAAATTAATAAAAAATAAAAAAAGTCAATTTGCTTGAGCTCATTATGAAAGGAATTTCATTGCAGGGTGGAAATGTTGGACCCATACTAGAAAAACTAGTACACTTAAAGAAGATTGGGACCTCATTCTTATCTTGGGATTTTCTACTACTTTTTCATGAACAAGTTCGGTCCTTACATTAACTTGTTCATAACTCCACATGAAAAAAGACACAGAATTGACTGTCTTTTGGCCAAGGGAGTCAATCTCATACCGGAAGCTATACTAGTTTGACCAGTAGAACAATATATTTTGGTACCGGCCAATACCAGTGTACTGTTTTGGCTTTACCGTTATTTTTTATATTTATAAATATGTGTGTGTGTGTGTGTGTGTGTGTGTGTGTGTGTGTGTGTTATAATATATAAAAAAGTTTAATATAAAACATTACCTTAGTTTAGAACAAATTATTCATGGCTTTAGACTTTTGTATCAATTAAATGAAAAAAAAAAAAAAAGAAGCAAAATATAAAAAAATAGAAAGCTTGTTCATTGCATACTAAAAAACAAATAATATTAACAAGTTAATGCAAAAATCAAAAACTACAAAACTAAAAAAGAAATAAATAAATAAATAAAAAGTTTTTTTCTGTACTTGGCCGGTATGCCCAAAATTAGCTGGTATGGATAGTACATGGCTGGTGTTTAAACCGATACGAAACATTGGCGTTACGATACTAGTATGGTACATACTGGCCGGTACGGATAGTACCTGTACAGTATCGACCACCTTGCTTTATGTTGTCACCAATCTCTTTTCATTGTTTTAAGTTTTGATAAGGTTGTGTGAAAAGGAATACTAAGTCATATGTGATGCCCCAAATGAGGCTATCTTGAAGCGACATTCATGGCCTCCATAGTTTTTATAAGCTTGTCATAAGGCTCATTCATGGGTGCTTACTCCTATGGGGCAATTAGTGGAAAATTCCTTAAACGGAGCCATTATTGACAGTTCGAACAGATAAATGTTATTGATATAAAATTGATGGAGGATGTCAAAGGTGGAATCAGCCAAAATGCAGGCATAATGGTGGCATAGTTAATTTTAAAAGTGGTGTTTTCACTAATATAAAAGACCACTATCACTACATCAAAAAAAGTCTATTACAACAAGCGTTAATATAACAAAATATGTATATAGTAGTTTTAGACAAAATATCATATCTACAAGTTAAAATGATTGCAATAGTAACTTAAAAGTGTTAAATTATTGCATCGATAATAATAAGTTGCAATAACTTATAATTTTTAGCTGCAATAGAAGCTTTAATATAATAAGAAAAATTGTTGTAATAACCTAAAATAAAGGAATCATTGCAATAAATTGATACCAATTGTTTTTGCAATCTACTGCAACGAAAATTTCGAATTAATAGCTTATTGCAATGAAGTTACCATTGCAATAATTTAATATTAATTCTTTTACAACATATTGCAATGACAAAATGAAACTAAAACGAATATATCGTTACAATAACTTGGTATCAATTATTTCATAGTCAATCACAATGAAAAAATGAATTAATTATCTATCACAATGAAGATATCATTGCAGTAATTTAATCTGACTTAAACCTTCAGTAGTAAATCATGTCATTCCTACCAACTTGTAGTAGCAATGTGGTATGATGTATTAGTCAATCATGGAGGAATTCAATAGTCAATCATGGCTACCGACTTAAACCTTCTCAAGTTTTTGTTTGTGCTCTTCTTCTCATCCTTGGGGTCTTCTCATGCCCAATACATCAAACCAAGTGGTACGCTTAGCTACTTTACTGGGCCTTGGCTAGGTTCTCCAATTGGGAGGTTAAGTTTGGATTTCATGCCGTTGGCTAACTACACATATTTAGGTGTATCACTAATTTTATCCAATGATACGAGAGAATTTATATGGTATGCAATTCTAGGCATTCCTATTGCTAACTACTCCAATGAGTTTTTTTTGGAAAACATGGATGGAGCATTGAGAATTAGGTGCCAAGGTGGGATACTTATTACACTATGCTCTTTCGCTACCAATAACATTGTCGCTACATTATTGGATTTCGGAAAATTCGTCTTCAATGATGTATATCTCAATGCATCTACAAAGTGGGCGTTGTGGCAAAGTTTTGATCCTCTAGCAGACATGCTTGTTCTTGGGATTAAATTAAGGGTAAACCACAAAACTAGTCAAAATTTGTCACTCACATCATAGTTAACTTTAGACATCCTAAATCCAGGGGCTTTCACTCTTGAATGGGACCCCAATGGGCTACTTGAACTGTTCATTAAGCATCGAGGGGTGGTTCATTGGAAATGCGGAGTCTTGTATGATTTGAATGTTGTTTCAAATGGGGATGAAGGATCATTCTCTCTCATGTATAAAAATCAAAGTCTGCCACAAATGTGGGTCCTTGCTCCTACAGAAAAATTAGTGGAAAATTCCTTAAACAGATTTGTATTGACAACTGGAGCAAATAAATGTTACGAATATAACATTGATGGAATTAGCCAGAGAATAGGCATAATGGTGGCACAGCTGATTTTAAAAGTGGCATTTTTACTAATATAGAAGACCACTATTACTACGTCAAAAAAAAAGTTTATTAAATCAAGTGTTAATACAACAAAATATGTATATAGTAGTTTTAGACAAAATATCGCATCTACAAGTTAAAATGGTTGCAATAGTAACTTAAAAGTGTTAAATTATTTCATAAAAAATTATAAGGTGCAATAACTTATAATTTTTTGGTTCCATAGAAGATTTAATATATTAGAAACAATTATTGCAATAACTTAAAATAAAGGAATCGTTGCAATAAATTCATACTAATTGTTTTTGCAATCTATTGCAAAGAAAATTTCGAATTAAAAGCTTATTGCAACTAAGTTACCATTGCAATAATTTAATATTAATTCTTTTACAATCTATTGCAATAAAAAACACAAAATTGCAATGAATAGATCGTTGCAATAACTTAGTACCAATTATTTCATAGTCAATTACAATGAAAAAATAAATTAATTATCTATTACAATGAAGATATCATTGTAGTAATTTAATTCGACTTATTTTGGTTAATTATTTGCAATTTGTTACAACAAGTTTCGTGAAGTAATTGCTTATATTTACAAGATATTCGATATAGTATGTTGTTAATTGCAAATAGAGATAGGTTCAAGTTACACCTGGTGTAACTCCAAAAAAGTTACACCTGGTGTAACTCCAAAAGAGTTACACATTTTTTAAGCCATAGATTTCCCAAAAATCTAACGGTCAAAAAGAAAACATCATCATTCTTTACATCATTAATAGCATTCTCATTATCTCTCTCCTTACTAAATATTTCTTTGTCTCCTTTTTTTTCTCTCCACTTTCTATGCTTTGTCCTTTTTTTTCTCCCCTCAATAAAACCTCTATTACTTTCCTCATTTTTTTAGGAAGATATTCACCAGGAGCTACAAATCGTTCATTCTTTACCTTGTATGCATTGCCTTTTTTTTTTTTCGGGCGGCCGGGGGGGGGGGGGGGCGGGGTTGGGTTCATACAGAGTGTGGCTTCATTATTTCATCTAAATTGAATTTTTTTATTATTTCATTTCATTTGATCCTCTACTCATACGCACACCATAAAAGCAAAATAGAACAAAACAAACCAACATTTTAAAACTACCATTTGCAGAAGCGAAAAGAGTGTCCAACAACACTCTTTTCTTTCCATCACCTCAGTCCAAGCAATTCTTCAAAATTCAGGCAAACCTTTTTTACTTTTTGATTTCATTTTTCTCGGTTAGATTGAATTCAAATTCAATTCTTATGATCACAAAACAACAACAACAACACACAACATAAAAAATAATAATAATAATAATAATAATAATAATAATAATAATAATAATAATAATAATAATAATAATAATAATAATAATAAAATAAAAAGGAGACAAAAACATAAGCAACAACCATGCTTGGGAATGGAGTTATTGGGATTTTATCTGAGACTTGCAACAAATGGGAAAGAAGGACACCATTGACCTCATCACACTATGCTCAGCTTTTACACAGTGGAGGAGGAGATACAACAACTGGGGTTGCTTGCATTATTGTGCAGCTGTCAACAAAGCATATCTATCACAGAAATTGGGGGGAAAAAAAGGAGACACAAAAATATTTAATAAGGAGAGAGATAATGAGGATGATATCAATTAGGTAAGCATTTAATGATGTAAAGAATTATAATGTTTTCTTTTTGACCGTAAAATCTTTTGGGAATCTATGACTTAAAAAAGGTGTAACTCTTTTGGAGTTACACTAGGTGTAACTTGAACCCATCTCTTGCAAATATATATATATATATATATATATATATATATATATATATCATTGCATCAAAGTTGTCATTAACATATTTGGAGTTTGTCGCAACAAAATCTTTTGTTGCATAAACCTATTACCTCAAATTTTGTTGCAATATCTTGTATCAACTATTGCAACGGTTTTTTTCATTGCAATAAACATTTTTTCTTGTAGTGTATTATACTACTCCAGACACAAATCTTGCCATTAGTGACTATAAAGTCAATTTTTGGTAGTACATACTAGACATATAAAGGCTTCTCCCTATTTAATTTCAATCTTTTTGGATAACACTAAGTGGGCCAAACAAATTTTATTAAAAGGGCTGACCTATTGGAAGTCATCTGAAGGTGTGATTAGGATGCTAAGACTTTAAGGAATTTACTCCAAGCTTTTGTTGTGTGGTTTAGCTTGTAAGTTCATATGTGTTTTTTTTTGTATAAATGTTTTACTTTGGCTAATTTTATCATGGTTTGGTAGTGACATACGTTGTATCAACCTATTAATGATTTCTTATATTTATCATTGATGATAATTCTCATCTTGTAAATCAGTAAATTAGGTTATGGGAACTCCAAGCTATATGCGTCCTGAGCTTCTTGTAGATATACCTTGTGGTTCAAAGTCAGATATTTGGTCTTTGGGTAAGCATATTGTGTGAGTGTGTGAAAGTTATTTGGCATTGATTAATTTTATAGTTGTTTCACTGAAAGTGTTTATGTATTGTGAAATTCTATTATCCAGGATGCTGTATGTATGAATTGACTGCTCATAGGCCTGCATTTAAAGCATTTGTAATTTTTTGGACCTTATCCTTTTCATTTAAGGCATACATAGAGGTGCATTTAGCAATAAAAAAAAGGTAGATTGCTGCATTTCCTTTTCTCTTTGAATTTCAAGGAAATACTTGTACTAGGAGGATCATGCAGAATGTGTGGGCATCAAACATCCTATTTGGTTATTTATTTGCTATAAATAGTGTACATGTGTAAGTGTAAGTAGGCCACTCTGATACTTCAAAATTTCATCATCATAGATGTTAAAGGTCAAATCCTAAGAATGTAATTTTGTTAAGCCTAATACATAAAACAACCATATTTAAGATATTGAGCATGAATGTAGAAACTCATGTGATTGGATTTGAAAAATAAAATCCTTCTCCAAGGCTTAGTTCTTCATGTGGTTATGTTGCATATAATAGTGTTCTGGAAACTGTTGTGAACTGAGGTCCAAATTTTCTACTGTTTTTCCCCGTGTCTTCAAGCCTCCTTGGATTCACTCCTTAGGGAATGTCAAGTGACCAATTCTTTCTGGAATTGGCTATGCTTGCCTAGCCATTTCATCCACTCTTTTTTCCTATCATGGAACATTGGTTAAATAATGACTGTTGCTTGAGTATTACGTACTGCACACAGTCTATCCCTTGGCAAATTGTCTTTCCTTTGAGTGTTTGGTCTCCTAGGTTGTTTAGAAATAAATTGGACTTTAAGGATCCTTCATCCAAGTTTGACCCTGTTGAGATCATCTTATTATGGAATGCAAAGGGGGCTAAATATACATAATGAATCAAAATATCAGAAGTTTTGGATGCTTGTTGCATGCTAAATATTTGATAAATTACCGTTATGAGGTATACAATTAGATTACTTTTTGTTGTTGTTGTGATAATTGTTATATAAGGTTATGAGTTGCATTCCTATTGTGTTATTTAGCAACATTGTCATTTTATGAACTTATAACATTGTCTTTATTATATTTAGGATGGTGATAATGCGGGTGATCATTCTCTTATTGTGCAAAATCAATCATCATGCTTGTGTTTTTTTTTTTTTTTTAAGTTTGCAACTGTGATGTAACATTCTAGACATTTGGAATGTCTTGTATTTGGCATAACAATAATTATAGCTAGAAATTGTATTAATGTATTATATTAATTTGATAGTTTGAATATGTTTGATTATTGTGGGGTCTATACTGGCGTGTGTCAACTAGATCTAGTCATTTATTTTATATTGATTTTTGTTTAGCTATAAACAGGTTAAGGAAAAAATGTAGCTAAAATATTTTTGCCCTTTTTTTTCCTTCTTTTTTTTTTTTTTTTGTAAAAAGTAGTACCTATAATAGTGTTTTTGACCTATAGTGGCGCTTTTGAAACCTCCGCTATAGCCTATATTTAAAAAAGACCTATAGCAGCGCTTTTAAAACCGCGACTATAGGCCTTTTTTAAGCCTATATTTCAAAATGCCTATAGCGGAACTTTTAAAACCGCCGCAATAGGCTATATTAAAATATGACCTATCCTAGTGCTTTTAAATCACTGCTATAGTTTGTATTTAGAGGGGAAAAAAAAATTACCCTATAGCAGCGGTTTAAAAAGCGCTGGGATGGGGTTGAAAAGCGCTAGGACCTATCCTAGCGCTTTTGAAAAACACTGGTACAGGTCCTACGACCCTATACCGACTGTCACTACGCAATAGTTTAAAGTACTGGAAAAAAAAAGTGCCAAGATAGGCATTTTTGGCCTATTCTGGCACTTTTTGGGGCTATCCTAGCACTTTTGCAAATGTTGGGATAGCCCCTTTTTTTGTAGTGGTTGCTAGAGCAACTGTAGCTTTGTAGCTTTTCATTATCTACATGAAAATTCAATAGGGTGCAAATTTTGGACAAATATTTCGACCTCCTTCCTAATGATTAGTCAGATCGTCATGAGATTTCATGTGCTCACTTCAATTTACTTCCTTCTCCATCGTCTTAGGAAGTTGTGTTAGTCATGATGACTAACACCTCTACCATGGAAGAAAAGATGGTTGAAATGGAGCAAAGGGTCGCCCTTCTCACAAAAGCTCTTGAAGATAAGGACCTCAAAATCGCAACTCTTATGAATAAACTTGAAATGCAAGATCTTGGCGAATCCAACCATGAACCTAAGTTCCCATTTGGCTTCACTTCTACAAACTTAACTTGGCAAATACGATAACACAAGCACATTCAACCACTTTCCCACATGTCCTCGCCGTAATCCAAAGTAGATTCCTCTGAGATCACTTCATTAGGAGTTCTCAAAAATGTGAGGCTATCCTCATGACTCTGCATGCTGTACCCAACTAACATCCACACCTTTTCTCCATCTTCTATACCCTGTGATCATCGCCAATGATCCAAAATACTCTTCTGAAATTACTTAAACTTAACCTCTACTAAAAAGGCTCGGTCATGCAAGTACATTCAAATAATCGCAGACCCTTTTTCGGTCTCATCAAAGCCTTTCATATGGATGGGTCTACTCTTCTAAAATTGCTTCATCCTACTGAAAGCTTCACCACCTACAACTACGTCACTTGAAGAGACAAGTGTAAAAATCTATTTTCGAGACTCATTCACTTACCACACTCCAAAACTATGTGCATGAATGAGTCTCGAGGGGGCATTTGTAAAGAGGGAAAATTCCTGATCTATCACAAGCTGACACATCATACTACTTAGTCCACAAAATACAGCCAATTACAAAGTGCCACGTACTATTGTTAGATTTGCTATCACTACTAAAAAACCAATAGATATTTGCCAAGTGTCATTGAAATAGGGGCATAAAATGCATGCAAAAACCAATCAAGCAGCCCTACACGTGTAAGCGATGACATAAGTAGCTCTGCACGTGTAAGCGATGACATAAGCAGACCAATCAAGTTATGACATATGTCACCAATCAGACTCCGCCACTTGTCGCTCACCCACCCCTAAACTCCTATAAATAGAAGCCTTCCTAAGGCATTTAAAGGTACATCAAGCCATCTAGAGCACAAGTAGCATTAGAGAATATTCAAAAGCATTCAAAAGTATAGAAGCTCTGCTGGAATCAAGCCCTAAAGCCTCTAGGAACTTCAAGAACTTCAACCTCAAATACATTGAACATTCGAAGCAAAATCATCCAAATTACCTGCCTAGATCTCAAAGACAACTTGAATCAAGCTCAAAAGCATCCAGAAACCTCAACCAACCACAAATCAATGAAGCTATATGGATTCAAGCCTCTAAAGCCCCGAAGAACTTCCACAACAAACCTTCGAAGAACACAAGAAGAACACGAAGAACTTGAAAAACAAAAGATTTCTAACAAGCTTATAGCTAGAGATTCATTGTAATTCTGTTTCAAGGATTTTCGATCCATTCTTCAGCTAAATTGAAGTATATTCGGTGTTCGAATCAAAATCACATTACCACAATTCCAATCAACAAATCTTTCAAAGAGATCGAATCAAAAGATCACTTTTTTTTAAGGGTAAATTCCAGAAAACACCCCTGAGGTTTGGGGAAATACCACTCGGGTCCTAAACCTTTCAAAATTGACCACTTTAGTCCTAAAAGACAAAAACACCCTTACACTGTTATTTTTCCATTTCCTCCGTTACTTCTTTTTTTTCTCAATCCTGTCATCTACCTCAGTTTCCTCTCTTCTTCCTCACGCCTCTCCTTCTCCGTCTCATCCTCTCTCTCTCTCTCTCTCTCTCTCTCTCTCTCTCTCTCTCTAAGCCGATCCACTCTCCTTCCTTTCAAGCCTTTGTTTCTCTCGTCCATGCCTCTTTTCTTCATAGTGGTTCGTGGGTTTGGCGGCTGTGAGTTGTGGTTTGGGTGGTTTTTGCGGTGGTGGTGGTAGGCTCTGTTGTGGTTGGTTCGTTTTGGGTTTTGGGTTTTTCTTTTCTTTGGGTCTTGTGGCCGGCGGTGGTGGTGGGATCTAATGTTTGTGGTTTTTTTTTTTTTTTTTTTTTTTTTTTTCTCTTGGTCTTGTATTGCATCTGTGTTTGTGTGGTTTGTTTTGGGTTTTGGATTTTGGATTTTTTTTTCTTTGGGTCTTCTGGCCAGCGGTGGTGGTGGCATCTATGTTTGTGGTTCGTTTTGGGTTTTGTTTTTTTTTTTTATTTGGGTCTTGTGGCTGGCGGTGGTGGTTGCATCTGTGTTTGTGTGGTTTGTTTTGGGTTTTGGATTTTTTTTTCTTTGGGTCTTCTTGGCATCTGTGTTTGTGTGGTTTGTTTTGGGTTGGGTTTTTTTTTTTTTTTTCTTTGGGTTTTGTGGCCGGCAGTGGTTTTCAGTGGTGGTGGTGGTGGTTTTCGGTATGGGGTGGAAATAAGAGAGTTAGGACTAATATCTTTAGGACTAAAGTGGTCAATTTTGAAAGGTTTAGGACCTGAGTGGTATTTCCCCAAACCTCATGGGTGTTTTCTAGAATTTACCCTTTTTTTAATTATAGAGTATTGTACCATATATTCATCAATATAAATGAGCATTTGTGAAATTATTTTACTTGTTTGATTTATTTTGAACTAAGGAATTTAGTTGTCTACAGATGCATTGGGCTTATTGCGGGATTCGGAAAGTTAGAGAAGACATAGTTAGGCTTAACCAGTTCGTAGTAGGAGCTTGGAGGGTTCAACTAAATTGGGTAAACTAGGCTTGGAAAGTCTTTTATTCTTAGTGTACTCCAACTTTATTTTCTAATGGATCATTTCACCGCTTGGAGGGCAGCGGAGAGATTTTTCGCCAAATTCTTCGGTTTCCTCTTCGATAACACATGTTGGTCTTATCTTTGTATTTGCATTTCTCTTTCCTTACTCTTTACCTTTTAATTGCTGCTGTATTTGTGATTAATTATGGTTTAGAGTGTTTTACCAATTTGGTTTTAGCTTATATTCATCATTCCGCACATATATTGTTTGTGTATAAGCTTGTGTTAGTAATTTTAAAATCGGGGATCTAAACGTTCATTGGTGTTTTATACGCTATTTGAACTTTCAAAGATCATTTAAATCCTACAAATTTCTCCAATGTTTGGTTAGATTTTTGACACATAACATAAATTAGATTTTGTGTAAATTACATAGATATTTTTAAAAGTCACATGTCTCTAATCTAACTAAAAATTGAATAGGATTGGAAAATTTAAATGGCAGGCCATAAATATTTTTCCATTTCTGAAAACTTATAAAACCGTTATATTTTATTCTTTTTAAAAGTAAATTTAAAGAAGAATCTAATTTCATAACATGTTGAAATGGTTAACTAAGAGTGGACACTTTTTGCCTATTAAGAATCGTAATATTTTTTTTTTCTTTTGCCTTTTTTTCCTAGAATGTTGATGGTATATATTGTTAAAAGAAATTTTTTTTTTGGTATTTGTTACTTTCTCACTGCCATGAAACTTGAATAATACTTTAGATCTAAAAGAAGAGATGGCCGAGATCATTTTAATTTTTTAAGACCATGCTACATGTAGACGTGGCAAAACAGGCAGGTCGGGTCGGGTCGGGTCGAGCTAGGTCAATTGGGTTTGCGGGTCAATCGAGTCGCGGCTCAATCTGGTCATTTTTAAACAGGTCAATCGGGTCGCGGGTCGTGTCAGGTTGCAAGTCGGGACGAGATGACCCGTATTTTTCAAACAAGTTTTTTATTTTTTATTTTTGAAATAGATGAAATCTGTCAATTGTTTATGAGTTTCTTAACAATGATTAGATTCTCAATTGGATTCGGGTTGGGTCAATTGGGTCGCAGGTCAAAACGGGTCAATCAGGTCAGGTCAGAAAATTCTAAACCATTTTGTCATGTCCTACTACATGTTTAAAGTATTTAGTATCAAATGATGCCTTATTAGTGGTATCAAAATCTAATTAGTCTGAGATATGTCAACAACAAATAACTAACCTATTAATCGTTGAAAGACGTGTGCAAAAATAACTACCTACTAACACGTCTTTCAATGGTGTTTTTTTTTTTATTGAATTTCTATACATGATATTATTTGATTAATTTTTTCCCCTTTAATCAATTAAGAAACTAGAAAGCCCTTAAAAAAAAAAAAAAACAAAGACCATCAGAAATATTCAATATCTCAAAATTCTAACGGCAGAACCTCCCGTCAACTATCCATTTAACCCTGCCATTCTCCGTCAAATTTAACGGGACAACCTCAAGCTCCGTCACACTATTGGGCTCGATCTCGCGTTCCTTTACACTTCAATGCTCGGCCCAGAGTTCTCCTTCATTAGGTAACTATTTTTCATTGTCTTCTCCAAATGCTGATAATTTGAGTCATTGAAGTCAATTTTATGTTCATTATCTAAGGTTCTATTTAGTTGCTTAGAAAATAGAAATAAATAAATAAAAACAAACAAACAAACAAATAAACAATAACCATGAACAGAATCAAAATTGAAATCACATTTGGACTATTTTCCTTTGTATGGTTGCCGAGAAAATTGTGAAGGAAAAATAAACGCATTTAATTCAATGCAATACATTTCACAAAATGCTAGTTTCAGTTATTTTGTTTTCTTAATTGTTACCAAATGGAGAATCTGATAGATTGGGACCCAAGTAAACAAAAGCACTCAATTTACTGAGCCCAAAACGATGCTTTACTTAAATGAGGCTGATTTTTTTTTTTTTTTTTTCAATTTTTCATAAGGCTGAAAAAATGTAAATTTGATTCAAGTGAATTATGAGATATTTGTTTTGTGAGAGTATTTATTGTTATGATGCAATTGATGCAGCTGAAAATTGGGAAGAGTTTTCTGAAGCTTCGAAGAAGGGGAATTTTAATTACTCTATACCGATGCATATTATCCGATCACCTAACTCCGGTGCTTGCTTACCGGTGTTTCATAAAGGAAGATGATAGGGAAGCATCAAGCTTTCAGTTTGAGTCGGTTAAGCCTGGTGTGATGGGTTCCCATATCGTAAGAGCTTTAGTTCTCGTCTTGCTATTATTATTTTTAGACGTTGTTATGTGCACTAATGAGATGAGTCATTTATATTTCAGTTGGGTAAATTATGTGGGGGCGGTATAGCGTGGTTGGAGCTCACCCTGCAATAGAAATTGTGGCAAAAGAGAATATGGCTACAATTATGAACCATGATGAAGGGAAAAGGGAAGAGGAGATTGTGGATGATCCAATGGTGATTCCTCAAAGAATCATGGAGGGATGGAGACCCCAACTTATTGACAAGCTCCCAGAAGCATTTTGTGGTAAGAGAAGGGGATGGTAACTTACTTTGCTATATTTGCAGGATTTCTCTAACCTCATGGTTTGAGTGAGATAGGTGCTCTGTCTCTTGTCATCAAGGGAAAAAGGTAGTCCACTTATAACAAAATTGCATAGACTAGTCACCCAAGCCCAAGAGAGAGAGCTCTTAGATAAACTTACGACTCAAATTTTTGTACACATGGTTGTGTTTGTAGTGTTGCCTGTCAGGAAAATTGTTAGATTTGCTTATTTTTTAGATTCCTGCAAAGATTCATTATGTCTACAATTATTTTCCTCATATTTGCATGATACAGTTGTAAAAAAAGGAAGTTTTATAATGAAATTTACAATCTTTACTTTGCATTACTCTCTTGTTGAACAAATGGATGGGTTGGTTATTTCTCATATGATACGATGCGCTATGCGGAGAGGGAAAATCCGCCATTCTCTAGTGCCCCACCTGATGACAAGAACCTTCCTGATGTACATCTAGTTCTCTACGATGATGTTATTGTGTTTGATCATGTGGCGAAGGTAGTTTTACTTTGACCTATGAGATAAACAAGTAATTTATGGATTTAGCCCGTAAGCAACATGTATACTAAATTTGACAATGGCTGATGTGGTTTTAACTCTTTAGCTGTAGCAAATTCAAATAAGCAAGGGGACTCAATTTCAGTCAAATAAGTAAGAGAGACAACTCCATGCTCTTGTTAAGTTTCAATTTTTTAAACACAAGCTGTAATGTAAAAGCTTTAATGTCCTGTAATTTGAAGGCTCCTATATATGGTCTTGTTTCTAGACTACTTTTCTATTTTCTTTTCCATTCCAATTATTTGCTAATAAAGTCCAGCACAAAGCAATATGCATATATTCAAGCTCAAATGGCACCTCATTTTTTAAAGGATCAATATCTCTCAATTGAAACCAGAGGCTGCGAAAACTATCAAGTATTTGAGTCTGTTCACAGCAGTATCTCTTATTGGAAAAGAGAAAAGCAGTATAGGGTGTAATGAAGTCCATATTGAGAAATCGGACTGATGTCGAGCCTTTCAATTTGGACAAAAAAAAAAGTGGTTTTCTTTCGAACAATAACATTTTTTTGTCAAAGTAATATATTTCATATAATTCCTTATTGTTTTTGGTTAAAAAGTGCATCATTTTGGGAATTTTAATGCTCAAAAATGGAACTTTGGTAAGTAAACTATGGCGAAACAAAATACAGTATCAACACGTGAATCCCTCTGATTTTGAAAAACTTTCCATTCAAGGTTTATATGTAGCGTTTTATGGTATTAGTTCATACAGGAAGCCCTTGTCCTAGGCCTTTGCTCAAGCTATATTCTTGATCTCAATCTCAAGAAGGTAATCATCGGTGGGCTTTTCCTCCCTAGGCCCATCCCTATATAGTTGCTCATTTTCTTCATCACTGTTACGTCATTCAGGCTATATGGGGATTGAATTCCACAAGGAACTTCTAAACCACTTCTTCAGCCAACGCAAATGGCATGCATCCTCTCTATCTTGAATCTAGATAAGGAACTCCATTTTTTGTTCCATAGGCCCAATGCTGACATCTGGGATTATTGTCCCTAATATCTCTCACATATTAATATTGAAATTGAAGTATACTTTTATCAAATCAATCAAATAAGACATTTTTCTATGTTTTTCTTGTATTTTTTTTTTTAAATAAAATAAATGGTGACTTCATCTAAAACTCTCAATTTTGGGGGGAAAGATAATTAGCCAAATGACTATCATGTGGTATGTTAAACACAATCTCATTCACTCATGTGGGTTTGGCCTAACTAAAAAATTGGCGGGCTAGGGTAGTTGTCTCTCATTAATGTCTATAATATATTTATGTACATGTTTATATAAATTGAAATTAAAATTCATCCAATATTAAGAAACAATTAGATGCAAGTTCATAACCTTATAGTGCTACCTATAAATTTATTTAATCTCTTTTTGAATTATTATTTGAACATCATTTGTTGTAACATTTGCATTAGTTTGTACAAATAGTAGTCAAAGATTTTATTTTCTAATAAATAGCTGGATTTAGTAAGTCTTAGGAATTAAGGACTAATGCGTGGGTAGTGCATTGTGTAAAAAAAATATTTGATTTTTTTTATTATTCTTTCCTAACAATTTACTAGACTACAGACAACGGTATCACCAAAATTACCTGTCACAAGGCTAGATAATAGAAAAAAATAAATAAATTTATGTTCAAATATGATGAATTATAAACAATGTATGACTTGACATAGATATTATCTCACTTTTGGAAAACCGCATTCCCTGCAAAAGTTGTTCTGGAAGAATGCATGCTTTGCACTAGTGAAAATATCCAGTTATGTAATTAAACTAAGAACTTCTTTGTTAAAATTTGGATATAGCAAATGACAAGCCAAAAGTAAATAATATTTTATATTAATAAAAATGACTTAAGATGACAAGAACACACATGGTTATAAACACGATGTAATAATTTATTTTTTCTAACATCAATTAAATTTCTTGACTCAAATTTAATAGCATATTGGCATAAATAAATAATATGATTAAACTAAAATGAGAAAACAATATTGTGATTATTAAAACCTTGAATTGAAAAATAAACTAAAGATTGCCAAAAGAAAAAACAATTCCAATCATTCTAACTTACTGTTTGTTTGATTTGCTTAGTGACCATTCTAAAATGTACCTAAACATAAATATATAAATAAAAAATAACCATGAGTTTAACACATATGAATTAAATTAGGGTGTAAATAGGGTTTTGGTCATTTTGGATAAATTTCAATTTTTGTTTTACTTTTAAATTTTTCCTATTTTGGTCTCCAAAACCGAAAAATTAGAGTCAATTTAGCCCCTACTATCATCTCACTAATAAAAATTGCATATGTGACACTTGGAGTACACTGCTAGCATGTTAGATATTAATGTGGGAAATAAAATAATAGAAAAATATTTGGTATTAAAAAATGCTATGTTAGCATATACAAATTATCAATTTTAAAGAAATACAAAGAAAATTAAAAATTAGAAAAACAAAAGCCATGAGCTTAAATTTGGTGTTGAACATGAATAAGAACATGAACCTAAAAACATGAAACCCAAATCAGTACAAACTAGAGACATGTACAAAGGATATCTCACCCTTACAGGACTTAGAGAAATACACACTCATCTCTCTAAGCCATTTTCGTATTCAAGTTTGATTTCACCAACAACAAAAGGATAAAATAACATACAACCCTAACTGTTAATGGCTGTTACCACCAAATATTCTAGGACCTCAAACGCACACTATATATATAAATAAATAAATATATATATATATATATATATTACATTTATTTATGTTTATCAAATAGCACCATGACTGTCCATGTTTTCACCCATATCCATATTCCACTTCTATTCGACACTTTCTTGTCCTATTTCATTTTTTAGGTAATAATTTATATTTTTTAACAAACCAATTTTCAAAACACTGAGCAGTGGAGTCAATAAGGTTATCCACTGCTCATGGTTTTCAAAATTAATTTTGAGCACGTGCAAAACCATGAGCAAGTGACATTTTTCAACATATGACTTTAGTCCCATTAATTTTAGGATAATTAAATTAATAAAAAATATATTTTATATATAAATTTTTTTTTTTTTCAAGTCAGGGTGTTTCAAGTCAGGGGGTTCATTTGAACCCCCTGAATTACAAGTGCAGCCGCCCCTGCATTGATCCCTCACGAATTTGAGTTGGTTTCTAGTTTCCTTAGAACTTTCATGAGTTAATTAATATAAAAGCGCCACCAAAAGAGTTTGTACGAGATTATTGACTCCGCTCTCCAGCACGTTCAAAGTCTGAGTGCGATTTTGTACGAGAGGTTTACTAATCAAAAGGATTTGGACTGAGATGAGGTTGCCACTAAGAATAAAGTCAGCAATTTCTACTCCATACTTGGCCAAAACTTGAAATGTCTTGTCTATTTATAGAGTTCTTGTAAATAATTACACACCCACAAAACCAACCTTCAATTTCATTCAACATGTTGAGCTCAAAATATATTTCTGTCAGCTTTCTATTACTCAGCCTCTCCCTCCATGCAGTCAATTGTGCTGACCCATTATACCATTTTTGTTTTAGCCAGGAAAACTACACTGCCAATAGCCCTTATGGTACAAACCTGAATGGCTTGCTCAATCTTTTGTCCACCAAAGTTCCTTCAAAAGGGTTTGGGCTCGGCTCGACTGGGCAAGGCCAAGATCAAGCAAATGGTTTAGCCCTATGCCGAGGTGATGTCTCAAAAACAAACTGTAAGACCTGTGTCGTTGATGCAGGCAAAGAGCTTGGTGATCGTTGTCCTTATAAAAAAGGAGCGATAATTTGGTATGATAACTGCCTTTTAAAGTACTCGAACATAGATTTCTTTGGAGAAATCGATAACAAAAACAAGTTCTACATGTGGAACGTCCAAGATGTAGAAAATCCCACTTCGTTCAATCCAAAAGTTAAGGGTTTGTTAAGCAGGTTGTCTAATAAAGCTTATGCCAATCCAAAATTCTATGCTACCGGGGACCTAAAGCTTGATTCATCAAGCAAACTATATGGTTTGGCTCAATGCACCAGGGACCTTTCAGGTCTTGATTGTAAGAAGTGTCTTGATACTGCGATTAGTGAACTTCCCAACTGTTGCGATGGAAAACGAGGTGGGCGAGTTGTTGGTGGCAGTTGTAACGTTAGATATGAACTTTACCCCTTTGTTGATGCCTAGACTGTTATGGTTTCCTATGTTTATGTATGAAACTGTATAATGTAATATGTTTAAAAATAAATAAAATTGTCCAATGAGACAACTTATCTTTGCTTCGTCACTTAAGTGACGAAGCTTGTATAATTATACAAGCTTGTATAATTTTGGCCAATTGTAATCATATGGTTGGATTTTTGGTACTTAGATGTCGAAATTTTGCGTGGGCCAGGGGTTTTGCTAAATATTGTTATTTAAATAAAAATGGGAAACTTTTACTGCTTTAAAAATATTCAGCAAAATCTTTTTTAGAATTCCTGTTTAACCTTTGTTGGGTTCTTTTTGTGCAAAGCCATATCTCTACCACGGGAGGGATGATAACCCAAAGGGAAAAATGTTTCAAACTAATTAAAATCAAATATGTGTAACAAATTGATCATTAATATACAAAAGAAAGATCCTTTGTTGTGGTACTTTGAGTTAAGTAATGTGTTTCAGTTTGGAGAGAGGGTGTAATTAAAACGTATGAATGTTTAGCAGTTCCTTTTTCGCATCTATATATATAGGAAATATGTATATAGACACACACACAAAAGAGCATATTAATTACGCCAAAAGAAATACGTACTTTCCAAGAAATTTAAAGCAATCCTTATTGCAAACCAAATTTCGAGTTTTCCCATTAAATACAAATCAAATAAAAAAAGGAAAATAGATAATTAAACAAAGGTAAAATAAGCCAACGGTACTCACTAATGGTAGGACCCGTTTAAGATGATCACAAGCTCGCTCAAATGGACCACAAAAGTAAGGCAAAATAAGAATTAGTCGAGAGTTAAATGTGATGAGTAATAGACATATACTAACAATAGTAGCAACGGTTGGAGTAATTAATTAAAAGTAAAAATAATATGAAGAGTGGCAATTTTATTTATGATATGAAAAAAAAAAATTTTTTAAAAAAACGCTTGAAAAAATTATTGTGCAGTATAGATCTTGTTCCTTAAAATTCCCCACGAAGAAAATGAGAGAGGAAGAAAGGTGAAGATATGGATTTGTGTCTTAAACTTGATTTTTTGAATTTTTTTTTTTTAGGAAAATGATTTTTTGAATATGAAGTTTGTATTAGAATCAAAAGAAAATTGACGAAGAGTGGTGGTTATTCTTTTAAGTTGTAATTAGGATTAAAAAATTAGCTCAGGCTAATAATAATGTTTTTTTTTTTAATACTCTTAACTCATCATGACAAATTGGGTTTATTTTTTATAGAATTGAATGTGCATAAAAAAAAAATGGGAGAAAGAGAAATAAAACAAAAAGGGATTTTATAAGTAGCCTAAACTTTAGGATTTTAAGACTTAATAAAATTACTCAGATAAGTGAAAAAGAGTGTAGATAACTGGATATTCTTTTAACTACATGAGATCCGATAATCTCATGCATGAAAAAAAATAAATAAAGAAAAACTACATGTGATGGTGGGATGAGGATAAAAGGGGTTTTTTTTTTTTTTTTTTTTTTTTTTTTAACTCTAAGTCAAGTTGAAGCATTTAACTTAACGTGGGTTTTTAATTTTTAGTATAATCTTTAAATAAAAGTTTTTTTTTTTTTTTTTTTTTGGGTACGAAAGATAAAAAAAATGATAGAGATCTTAAACTTCCAAAATATGTTTACCGTGTAGTGGGGTTATTTTGTAGCACTCGGGGTGTTTATCTTCATCTATTTTTTTTTTTTCAAAAAAAAAAATAGTAGAATTGTTTTAAAGACATGGTATATTAGGAGATTAGTCATATTTTGTAGATAGTGTTTTAGGTGGGAGTTACAAATGTATTTTTACTGAGTTGTCTCCAAATTTTATCTTTACTTAAACCAAGGGATGTTGGGGTATTTTTGAATCAACAAATTGTCTATTCCAAATAGGAAATACCCCTTGAATAGTAGTATAAATTATGATGTATTACTTTTTATTATTTAACTAGTCGCGGACCTCGCACGTTACGCGTGATAATATTTTTAGAATAGTCTCACTATTATAAATATTTTTCAATTTGGAATAATTTAATAAATAGTAATGTAGTTCATAATTATACTTTCATTTATTATAACGACAATTACAAATGTAATATATATAATTTTTATTGTACTAAAATTAAAACAATACAAATTTTCTTAGGAATTCAAAAGGTAAGTTAGTGAAAATATTAATTTTTTAATAAAATTTATTTACAATATTTTGTGTATCATCAAAAAAGTATAGAAAATTTGTAAATTACTCTTTTAGTTTTAAACAACCCAATTTTTTCTACCATACAATCAAAAATGCCGAGAAACATAACTAAAAAAAATTAATAAAACTCATCAAAACAATAGTTTAAAATTAAAAAATAAAGGAAAAAAATAAAATATTGTAACTGTAAGGACACAGATCAGGCCTTGGACCCAGGTACGTGACAAGACCAGCCCAAATAGCCTAAACAATAGAATTTATAGAGAGTGGGTCTGAAACCTAGACTTCTGGGAACGGTAAGGAGCGGTGGTGTTAGGGCTTAGTCCACAGTTAGCGTGCAAAGTGCTAGTGGCGTAGCTTTGGCTTTCCTTGGACGAGGGCCGAGGAGTTTCAATCCTTGCTTCCCTTGAGCTGTTTTGCCAGGAAAGTCTTCCTTGTGGGAAAAATCTGGGTCCCTCTCCAATGGCCTCCCCCTCTCTATTTACACTCTCCATTTTCTCGTTCCTATTCATGGAGCCATAAATACAGATCCCTTTCCCATCCACTGTCTTCTTGGAAACTTCCCATCATGGCCATAAGGGTGATCACCGTCCCCTTGGAGGTCACTTCCCCATTAATGCGGTTAGGCGAGTAGGTGTGGTATCATTAATCCGGTGATAGCAGCTTTATGCAGAGCACTTCCCACTTGCCCTCCTTCTCGACGTCCCGTTGAAGTGTAACATGGCTTGTTGGGCTTCAAGAGTTCTTCCCTAGGCATCATGTTGCGCCGCTAGGTCCTTGCTTCCGTTGTCCGAGGAGATCCTCTCCTCAGACTCTCCCTAAATGGGCAAGGACCTAATTGGTAGGCCCCTGGGCCCTCAAGTTGGGTGGCCTCATTCCCGCCTTGTAGACCTTTGGGGGAACCAACGTCCTCGGACCAGGCCCAAGGCCCACATAGGTGTCCTGGTACCTCTGTCCCCACAGTAACCATTTTTCCTTTAAAAAAACAAAGAGTACAATCCAAAGGAAGAAAAAAGTAGAGAATTTTCTTTTGAAAAAAGAATTATTGAATATGATATCATAATCTAATCTAACTTCTAATCCTATGTGAACAATAAATAGATAAATAAATAATTTTAAACAAAAATTTGAATTTGTTTTCTTAAAAAAATCTCAAAGAAAGCACTAATAAGATAAGGAAGATGAAGAATAACATAAAATATTCATAAACACTTAAAACCAAGAGAGTCAATCTCGTACCAAAAGTTGTACTGGCTTGACCAGTAGAACAATATATTTCAATATTGGTCAATATCGGTGTACCGTTTCGAGTTTACCGTTATTTTTTATATTTATAAGTGTGTGTTTGTGTGTGTGTGTGTGTGTGTATGTGTTATAATAAATATAAAAATTTATCATAAAACATTACCTCAATTCAGAATAAATTATTCTTAATTTTAGACTTTAGCATCAATCAATTAAAAGAAAAAAAAAAAAACACAATATAAGAAATAGAAAACTTAATTATTCATTGCATAATAAGAAAACAAATAATGCAAGTAAATTATCATTCTATCCTTACAAAAATTCAAAAATTACAAATCTAAAAAAAAAATCTTTTTTTTCTATACCGACCAGTATGCCTAGTACCTGCCGGTATTGCCCGAAATCGGCCAGTATGGCCGGTAGAGGAATCTACTTTGATTTTCCATTGATTTATTATTTATTTATAACATCAAAATTAAAGTAGATGAATATGTAAAGTTTAAACCGCCTAAAATAAATTTGTAAAGCTAAAATTGCCTAAAATGAATATGTAAACTCAAATTTATGTCGTTAATATTGTAAAAAATTAAATTTAAAAAATAAATATGAAAAAGACTTATGATCTGAAGGATGAGGTGGCTTAACAGAAATGTAACAATAATAAATGCTACACTCGTTTTTTAAATATAAATATACAAAAACTTGATATAATTCACTTATATCAAGTTTCTCTGTCCTTTTATTCTCATGTCAATGGTTTAACATGGTGATTGTATATATGTGAACCTGTGATGCAGGTGTGCCTCAAGATAGATCTCTGAATTTGCAGTATTTTCTAGTCTTTGGTAATTTGACATTCATCATATACCCTTTTGGGATGAATAAATAAAGTCAGTCATGTTGGCTAATTTATTTGTTTCTTGCTGCCTAGCTTCCATAAAGCTTACTTCCTCATTATATTTGTCATAGTTTAGGTTGCTTATCATATATTATTATTATAATATATTTATTTATTTTCATTATAAAATTCACTTTCTTTGTATTTGTCAAAGGAGGTCAAATAGCAATCTTGCTAAGCATTTTCATGTACAGCTTTACCTTGGTGGTAACTGTCACATGTTTCAACATTATTATATTTCCCTAATACCTTGAACAATTGAGTTCAGTTTTAAAAGATTAATGGGGTTACCCTACTGTCAGTTCCTCTCCTATACTGTAAATCTTTATCTTCTATAGATTTGGTTGTGCCTTATTGACTTGCGGAAAATTGTTTGGTCATGGCCTCAAGCCAAAGTGAAGCTGGTACATAAGTTTCCAACTTTCCATAAGAATCTACCATAGAATTTCTTGCTGAATACCTGAGTGGGAATTTGATACTTTGTCATGAAATGTGGTGGATCTGTATGTCTCCAAACTCAACAAAGGGTTACAAAGTATCAAATGCTTTTGGTGTATGTGGAAAGCAATTCCAGTCTTGTATATGTCCTCGGATTCCATTATGGAAGACAGCAATTTGTCAGGCTGACCTTTGCTAGATTACACTGTCGAACACACGACTATCTGTGGTAGCTTTTTTTGTTAGTTACTGTGTGGTAACACTTAATACTATGTATAATCGCCTATGTATTTTTCAGAGCCTGCATAAGTTTTCCATAAACCTTCACTCTATGGTCACAATCATGTATTAATACAGGCTGCTAATGCAGGTCTCTAAACCTGGTTCTGTTAAGGTTGAAAAGCTCATGAACGTTGAGCAATATTCCCATGTTATGCACAACAGCTCCACTGTAAGTTTTTTTCATGGTCAATTCATAAATGCAGTTTATGACAAAGAAGTTTTACATAATCTGTTACTTTTTATTCGTGTCATGATAATATCTTAACCAAGGATCCTTGTGCAGGTGCAAAAGTAAAGTTTAAATATTGGTCATGAAAGTGATATCTAAACTTGTAGATGTCTTGTTTCTTCCCCCCTGTTTTTTTTTCATTTAATTTCCTTTACGGTTGAATTCTTATAGTAGGCTTTGTGATGCAGTTTTCATGGTTTGCAAAAGGAATATGTGTAGAAACTAGGGATATAGGAAGAAGAATAGAACAAACCCTAGGCTCATCACCTAGAGTGGTCTGAATACCAGCCTTCACTCCAGAGTTTTCCTGGAATCACTAACAAGTTATGGAAAATTTTCAATTAATTTTATTCATCAATTTCAAAGGTACTTAACAATGTATTCTGGAGACTTGAAGTGGATCATCCTTCAAGCGTTACATCACATAAAGAACAAGGTTTTGAAACCCGGACCGTTCATTGAATCGTAAAAGGAAGAGGTTCAAGGTTCTAAAGGTCGAACTGAAGTTGAACCGGAGTCGAACCATGATGATGTCATAATTAATTTAATAATTAATTAAAACCTAAATATAGATATTAAATTTATAAAACTAGCAAAATTGACTAATATATCTATAGATGTGAGGGAAATTTAACGATTTTCAAGCATATATTTAATATTTAAATAAGAAAGTTAATAAAATAAAATAATAACCATGAAAACATTAAAATTTATTATTAATTTTTGAAGTAAAGTTGAATATCTTTGAAAGATTTTAATTATAATTTTTTTTATTCCTTGTAAGAGATGGATAAAATTGTGTTAAGTTATTTTTATTAAAAAAAAAAAAAAAATTGCTAAAGGGTTGGGCCACACGGTTCTTGACTAGTTCGAGCGGTCCAACCCCGGTTTTAGGAGTTCACGGAATTAACTAAAAATACGGTTTTTTATGCTTAAAAAACTAGTTTTCATCCCGATTCCTGGTTTTTACGGTCCGACCTCCCGGTCCGGTCTGATTCTGAAAACAGTGATAAAGAAGGCGAATAATCCATAACCAATTACGGAAAATAATTAATCTTCTAATGAATTGCATCAAATATTAAAAACTCAAAGGTCTAATAAATTAATCGGGCTTGGGCTCAATGGATAGAGGCCTCTATCAGTAAACCATCTGACTTTCTAGTATCTGCACCACTTTGCGAACAGGATCTTCAAAACATTTATTGCATGCTTATTGACTTTTTCTTGAGAGATAATTGCAACATGCTGCTAATCCCACAATTCAAACCATTTCACCCCACCCCTAGACCCCTAGCACTTGGTGCATTCTTATTGACTAAATGCATTTAGTAAAATGTTTCGTGTTTATCTCATTTGATGACAAGGTTTGTCTTTTTAGATCACTGGAGAGTTACCTGACCATTTAAGCGTTACCTGTTAGGACTATCAATAGAGCACCAAAGGTTTTATTTTACTTTTTTAAATCACCATCTATCTTCCCCTTAAACCAATGCTTTTACATAAAATTTGTCTTTTCTAGGTGTTTCTCTATGCGTGTGTTTGTTGAAAGTTCAATTAGTGTGTAAAACACTAATGAATGTTTAGACTTCCAATTAAGTTATGGCTCGGTTGCTTTTACTCTAACTTAAACTAAGTGCGGAATAAAAGTAAATGCGAGCAAACAAACAATAAAACTATTCTAAGCCATATTCAAAAAATAACAGCAATAAAATGAAAGCTAAAAGAGTAAAGAAGAAGGATGCAAACACAAGATAACACCGCGATGTGCTATTAAAAATGAAGTCGAAGAACTCGGCAAAAAATCTCTTCGCCTCTTTTCAAGCAGTAAATCAATCCACTAGAGAATAAGTTAAAGTACACAAATAACAAAAGACCCTCCAAACCTAGTCTATCCCATGTACTTATGCCCTCCAAGCTCCTACTATCAACTGACTTGACGAAGCCTTGTTTCTCTAGCTTTCTCAGATCACGCAATTCAGTCTGATTGCATCCACCAATGATTGGCTTCTTGTAATGCTTTCCAACAGCACCAAAACCTCACTTGACACTCAGATTAGGTGTGGTAAGTATTTGAGCTATCAACCTCTCAAGAATTTAGAGATGGAGAGGTAGGAGTAAAGGAAAATTACAAGGAAATATATAGATGATTGTAGGTATGACAATCTCTAACTCTCAAGTGTGTATGCTAGGGTTTTCTCTCTAAAAAGCACACATTACAATATATGGGTAATGAGGGTATATATAGTGTAGGTGAAGACATGGTAGAGCACAAATGACAAAATAGCAAAACAGAATGTTCACGAGTATTTTGTGAGAATGCCTTACCCGCGAAACACTTGCGAAAACTAGGCTATCATGACTCTTTGCATTCCAGTCATATGCTCTGCACGTCGCTTACTTCACGGGATAGTTTCTCGCGAATCTTCTCGCAAAACCCACTTGGTCTTCAATAAGAACTTGAGTCTTCACACTCTTTCACACACAACCTTTACAATAAAATCCCACATAAAATACAGGAAAAAATGATTGAAAAAAGTTACAATCAAATTTGACACAGAATTAAAGCCAACATAAAATAGTTGTAAATAACAACTTTACATGTGTAATAATGGTTCTAAAGATTTTTTGGATATTTGAATCTTTAAAATCCAAAACTATTTAAATAAATTCAAGCTGTCCTATTTCACCAAGTCACACTCTTTTATGGTACATGCAATTAGAATATACATAGATTAACAATTTACCATTCCATTATTTATTGATTTATCTTCAATTGACCTCTTGTGGATAATCCTTCGCCTTCAGTTTAATATTGTCTTGTATGTTAAGAAACAATATTTGGAGGTATAAAACATGAAGAGAATATGGTTCAGAATTATCTTTGACAGGCCAAAAATGTATTAACTCCTTGTGATGAATTAACTAATTAATTAGCCAAGTGAATTAATTAGGTTCAATTACATGCAATGAGCGTGGTAACACAAACAAATCACCAAATAACTAAATATGTAACGGAAAATAAATTGACACGGTGATTTGTTTATGAATGGGAAAAATTTACACGGCAAAAACTTTACCATGTGATTTTAAGGTCACCACTCCCGAAAAACCACTATTATCAAAGCAAGCAATTACAAGTAAAAGAATTCCAGTACCTTATACCAACTTACAGTTGAACCCTTACTCGAATACCCAATTAGATTTGTTATGTAGTAACAATCTCTCCTTGTATTGAACGGCTTCTAGTATATGACTAACCAAAAGATATACGGATCCTAGTACGCAACTTGATTACCAACTTGAGAAGGATGTTGACTGCAAAGTTCTTATGTTCATCACACGATAAAGATCATGAAATTGCTTAGTCACAAAATCTTACGGTGTACAAACACAACAGCTTCTTTAAGATAAACTAGGACAACTAGGTTTCCAGTCACACTTGTGAAATTATGCTCTTGTACAACTGTGCTCTTGATTGTGCAACTTATGATGACCCTTAAAATAATCCTTATATATGTTTAGGGTTGTAAGAAAAAAAAACTCAAACACATACTCACAGACTTGGTGAAAAACAACTCTAAAAAACTGAGTTTCATAAACCTCGAAAGATAGCCATCTATTGAGCCACAGGCTTCAGCAGCTTTTAAATCTCAGTAGATACTAGCTGTTGAGATTTAAAATCCAGCACTTTTTCACTTGTTTCTTAGACAAACTTGCATGGTTTTAACACTTGAACTTGAAACCTTATTTCTTAAAGTATTAAACACATCATAGATCTACCCAATTACAAGTAAAGTGCGTTTTCTCAAAGGATTAGCCAATACATAAAATGTTGACATATGTTCCTAACATAAAATCACATATGTCCTAACAATCTTCAGACAATTGAGATAGGAATTTTCTAGGGATTTTTCCTAGGAGCCTAAAAGTCTGGCTTTTTTTTGTCATTTCTCAATTTTTTTCCTCATTTCCTATATAAAAACTAGTAGGGTTTTTTAAATTTCAACTTGCTTTACTCATGCAAACTTTCTAGTTTCATGTGAATTGTGCACAGAACTTGTACTTCGATGCAAACCTAAGGAGAATATTTTCAGTGTACTTCCATTCTAACCCCCCCCCCCCCCCCCCCCCCCCCTTTCTCTCCTGGGTGATGGTCCTGTAAAATTGCTGGCAACCAGTTTTACTTAGTTGTTGATGTACAACTTAGGAGGTACGGACCCTTTTTGTATTTCTTCTTGTTCTTGCATTTCCAAGAACTATTTGCCATTGCAATCCATTTCAAATAAACTATGTAGAAGAGTTCCATCCAGAAGAAAGAACCACATCCCTTAATGCAAAATTCTGACCAAGTTAACGTGTTTTCTTGACAATATGAATGAGATTAATCGAATTATTTCTTACCCCTTGTAGGGTTCATTCTTAGTTTTGTCATTTTGCTCTACTGTAATGTAGGTGAAAGCAATGGAGTTAATAGATCAGCTGGAAGTCACATGGCGTGGGCGATACAGTGGTGGATTTGGAGGCATTTCATCTTCTGGTGATACGGGCATTGCCCTTGCTCTGAGAACCTGTGTTCCCAACTAATATACGTTTTGACTCAATGTTCTCATACAAAGATGTGACCAAGCGCCGAGAATGGGTCATCTCCAGGGTAGGACTGGAATTGTGACTGACAGTGATCCTGCTGATGAGCAAAGAGAATGTAAGAACACAGCTGCTGCTCTTGCCCGTGCCATTGATCTTGCAAATTCTTCATTTGTAGAGAAATGATTTAGATTTTATTCACCAGTAGAATATTTTATTTATTATTATTTTTCATTGATAGCCCAATTTTAAGTAAAAGGGTTGACTGGTTCTCATTGTGTGGATGATTCCAGTTTTTGTGAAGGGGAAGGGAAATACTGGAATTTGTTAGATGATGTGGTTTAATTGCGATGTCATGGATAAGAGCTAAAATTAACACATCTTCAAGATATTCCTTCCAAGTTCTAAGAGGTGCGTGAAATGCTAGCCTTAAAGTATGCAAAAGACCTTCTGTTTTAAAAGCTTGTCATTATTGAATGTGAAATCTTGGAAGGCATAATAATGCCAATGCTATTGGATTACAATAAGTCTAAGGATACAAAATTTCACAATTGTTGATATGGTATGTTGTAAGTGGTATTAAAAAGTACCAAAAGTATTGTCAATGATATGATCGTGTGAAGGTGCTATACAAATTACAATTTGCCACATCAATAGTTGTGAAAAAAATTGGGAATGTTTTTGTATTAATATGAGAGGAGGGAATACCGTATCATTGTAATCTAGGAGTACGTAATACAAGAAAAGAAAGAGGAAGAAAAAGAATGAATCCCAAAGTTTTGGAATTGAGTATGGATCCTCAACAAATAAGTTAGGGTTGGCCACATGTATTGTTTTCTTCCTTTTTGTTATTTTTGAAGTTATATTCTTTGTTATTTCTTAATTTATATGACCATTTATATTACTCTACTAATGTTATTTTGGGTCTTCCTCTAACTCTTTAATTCCCCTAACTTGGAGCAGTTCACTCTTCTTAGCTAGCTGTTCAAGAGTAACTAATAATTTTTCAAAAATAAAATAGATGTAGGTTTTTTCCATTATGAAGATATTAGTATGTAATCATGTGTATATGCATTGGTACAATTAAAAACAATCAAAATTATGTAGTTTGAATTCTACATTTTTTTGAGAAGAGGTTTAAATTATACATGGTATTAGTTTGCACATATATAAAACCATGCATTTCTAAAATATCTAATGGTTTCTCATATTATATATACTAGCATATCTTCTGTACCCCTTATCTCTGCTGCTGATTTATATTCTCACTAATGTTTTTGGATTGTCCTAAGTTAGTACTTGCTATACTACTCCAAGAAAAAAAAAAAATAAGTGCTTTAGGAAATGCAGAAGAAAATACAATAAATCAAATGTTACAACATTTTTCATTAAGGCTGAGATGATAGACTATAATTGGTGAACAATAAAAATGATGTTTGTGGTCCTAGTGAAAGTAATGTGGTATTGCACTAATCATGTTTGTTCTGTTTAGACCCTATGTACTTAGATTTGCTTAACCTAATTAATTAACTAGGTAATTACTTAGGTTGATTTTTCAAATCTAGGTTAAACTCATGCAATCATATTACTTAGTGCAAAAATGTAAAGAGGACAATAATATGATAACCCAAGAAAACCAATGACTTACAATTTCAAGGTAAAAAACCAAGGGGGGGATTGAACCTAGCTATCCTCAAAGCAAAAAATTAACCATTATAGAATGGAAGTTTACAATAGACTTGTAGTACTAACTCACACGACCACTTGTAGCTCCGAATCTACAGATTCTTCTATTTGAATATGTTGTGCACAAACACCCATTTTTGTGACCACAAACACCAGCGTTTGTGACTTTGAAATTCCACTCACAGGTTTTAGATCATCAGCGATTGTTGATCTTGTATGCGCAACTTATCTCCACCAATTCTATTAATGTGTAAATGAAATTCTAGTAGTGACTTTGAAAGGAGAAGGCACAGTTCCTTTTTGATCTTTCAAAAGCACCTCCAAAATGTGCCTTAGAGTTACTTTTATATACTAGAAGAATTAGATCTGAAACTCTAATCACTTAATGGGATTAAGTAGTAATTGGGCCGAAATTAATTTTTGCAGAATCCATCTTTCGGTCGGTCAAACTTGTTTCTTGATTAGCCGAACTCTTCAGAAATTGAATTCTTCTTTCTGCAGCTTGAATGTTCTTGTATTCTAACTAGTAATACCTTGAGCATTGTCTAATCAAATCTATAGACTTAGGAATCTATATTTAATAAGTTTGTGCTCATTGTTTGCCAATTATTCTACACTTTTAGAATCTAACAAATCACAATCAGCCACCTCAATTAGATGTGAAATTTGTTGTCTTTAGCATTATAGTATGAATAAATATGTATTTGAAGGTAAAATTCACAATGTTGTGATGATGATGATATATATATATATATATATTATGAATTAGAATTTTGTCAACAAACTGAAAAGTTTACAAACGCAAAGCAAACCAACACTACTAACCACACAGAAAATCAAACTAAACAACCTAAAAAAAAAAGCACCAAAGCAAACTACACATAGGCTTACAGCAACCTTTTGTTAACAATGTTTTTTTTAATACCAAAATAGGGAGTTCACAAAAGGGCTAGATTAAGCCAGCAATGTTTGATAGGCACCTGAGTTGCCTATCAAACAAATCAATTATTATCATGAGCCTGACAACATATATAAAAATCATTTTACTAGAGCTTTAACAGTTGATAGAGGAATACCCATATGCAGAAGATCAAACTGTTCTTAATTATATTCTTAAAGTTCCCTTTTGTTGTTGCACCAAACCTTATGATGTAGCACAAGTAGGAAATAGGAGATAAAAGACAAATAAAAATAAAAACAAAACAATTCCCAAGCTTCACCACCTAGAACAGCTTGCAAACCCTAGGCATCACCACCTAAGGGAGTTTGGCATCACCACCAAATAGAGAAATCAAAGAGGAAACATTTCTCAACTCATAAGAATTAATCTTATTTAAATTCATTTGTCTTTGCCATTACTGGAATGTTAGTTAAATAGTTTTGAGGATTATACTTGAAAGTATCTAATCAAATCCCTAAAAATTATCAACATTAATAATAAATTCAAAATTCAAGTTCAAAAACAAAATTAATTACAAAATTAAAACATAAAATCTTCGTTCCCTACATCATGAGATTAATTCTTATAAGTTGAGAATGTCTTCTCCCTTGTTTTCTCTATTTGGTGGTGATGCCTAATGCCCTTAAGTGGTGATGCAAGTTTGCAAGCAAGTTCTAGGTGGTGAAGCCTAGGGTTTGTTTCGTTGTTACTTTTATTTCTCTTTTATCTCATATTTCCAGATGACCATAGCACATAACATAATGGGCAGTGGGTTTTAGGTCCACTTTACATTGTCTTAAACATCACACATACTTATATAGCTTACATATTTGTACTGCACATTACTGTCTCATATATAAAACCACTACTATATATTTTATTACTTGAGAAATACAATACTATTCATCGAGTATTTCTAATAAGGTATCAGAGTCATCTTTCTGTGGGCATGGTAACCACATGCATCGCTACAAAGTTTTCTTTTCTCCCTTAAAGCCTTCCTTACCTGCATCTTCATATTAAGATTGGTTCAAGCAAAGCTGCAAAGGGACTCTTTTATGGGAGTTCCAAACCTTACAATTTTGTACACCTTTGGGTTGAAATGCAAGGCTATGAGAGTGAGGGTCTACAACCTTGTGGCCCGATTTCCTTACTTAAAACCATATTTCTTCATGTAGACGAGCTAGAAAGGATAAACTTAGTTATTTTGTGGAAGGCCAGGCCCAATTCATCCCAGAAACATAAAGGCACCTTTGAAAATTTGTTGCTTCTTGTATCAGAAGTGTAAAGTTTTTAGACCTCTTAAAACACAATTGGATTAACCTAGTTAACAAGCCAAGTTATTACTTAGTCCAAATTCTAGATCTAGGTTAACACAATCATATAATCATATCAATGTAAAGTGCAGAATATATTTAAAAAAAAAAAAACCAAAGATATGACCTTGGAAAACCAAACCGATAAAAAGCTTGGGGAGAATTTAACCTAGCTATCCTCGAGGTAAAACTGAATCCACTATAAAAGAATCGAAGTTTGTACAATAGCGACTTAGACCACTAACATCCTATTGCTACCCATCAGTAGAAAACTTACTGACACGACCACGTGCAAGCTCCAAGACCACCAACTCTTTTTTTCTTGGATTCTTTAGCAAGTACAAACAATCCTGCTTGTGCATTTTTAAGCTCTTATGGCAACAACTGAATAATCATCAAGCTCTTCAAGAAATCTCCTTCTTGATACTCCTAAGTTTGTGTGAAGGCAAGCACCTCTTAGATCTCACAAGAGATTCACACAAACAGCAATATGAGCAACCACAAAAACATGGCTAGGGTTTTCCTTTTATACCTAGGGCAAAACATAAAACCTTACACATCATATGGGCTTTGGACTGAGTTGGAAATTCTGTAGAAAAAATAATCTACACGACTTTCGATCGATCGAGTCAGGCAGATTTACACAGTAACTTCTGCATATAACTCGATTCCAACTTTACATAAATGATAACATTTGAGCAAGTCTAGAACAAGAATAAACACCTGTTTTGATCATGGTTTGCCAATAATACAAATTAGAGTTCTAATACATTAGTTCCTAAGTACTTAGAACCTAACAAACTCCCATTTTGGCAATCCGTGACAAAACACAAAAGCTCAAAGATTACAACAAAAAAGCCCTTTACAAAAAATGCCCATTATAACAAATCCAATCCCAACTACTATCCATCACTTGCAAGTGTAGAAAACAGCTAAATTGAATCAACCTGTATATTTCCTGAAACACTAAACAAAATACATAAATGTATGTGTGGAAAATACAAGTAAACCAAATAAAAATTTTGATTTCACAAAAAACATATTATAGACATATATCAATGAATAACTCATAAACATAAGTCAATACGCAGTGAAACAAGAAACATATATAAAAATAAACGCATCTCCCCCTAACATGAATTCATCAAGAGCCAAAAATATAAATACAAAGTGAAGCACCTAGATAAATCTAATCTCCACAGGCTCACAAAAAAAATCTCTCCCCTTAACTACAAAAAACCTCTACAAGTGTCCAAAATGTACTCAAAAGTACTACTCAAAAGTACTTCCCCTTTTTGTGACGGAATGCCAAAGGGCAATCAGAATCCATCATCAAAAGAAGGTGGCGAAGGCGAACGACTAAGATGCACCAAATTTGTTCGCAAAGCACGAAGTTTATCAAGCATGTCCACCAAACTCTGACCATGAGTCGCCAGAACGGTCACAGCAGTCTCCAATGTACGACAAATATCAAAGTCATCCAAAGTAGATGGTGGAGGAACAACGGCAAAAGCAGCACCTACAAGATCAGCAGACGCCTCACCAAAAGTAAAACTTGTAGAAGAAAAAGGGGGTGCTGTACCAGAAGGCTCAACTCGAGGACGTTTAGAGTGCTCTCTCATCAGAGCAGGCCTTTGCCTTAGAAAAGTGGCACCTATCCTATGAATGACAACAGGATGAAAAAAAGCATGAGCAGTAGAGGAACTCCTATAAACTTCGTTCAAAGAATGAAGAAACAGATGAGGAAAACTAATTGGAGCATTCGTAACAAAAGCATACAAAGATGCACATCGCTCCAAAGGAATGGTGTGCAGATGAGAGATAGGCCACAAGGAATGACACGCTATCCTAAAGATAAGATAGGAAGACTCAGTGAGCTCAGCAAAGTGATCCGAGGATCAAAACCCCACCAAATAGAAGTACCAGTGATGTATGACATTATGTCGTCTGGGGGAGGAAACTCAACATATGGGTAAACAAGATGCTGGACCACAGGCACCCCAAGAGCATCCGTCACTACATTAGGAGTAATGGTGAACTCTACACCTTGTATCTAACTCTTTACTAAAGTGATGGAATCAGAGATGTGGATACAGAGATTTGAGTAGAACTCTTTGATCAGGGTTGCTGGAGGAGGATAATCAATATCTAAAAGTGGCAACTAGCCTTGACGCTCAAAGTTTTCCCTAATGGCACGATCTAGCTCATCTAACAAAACCTTACACTCAGCCCAAATCTATCTCTTAAGGTTAAGTGTCTCGTAAAGCTCTCGGCTTTTCTCACTTGGAAACAAAGTGCCCATAAAGGAAGGAGCAGAAGAAGAGGAGGGTGTCCTATGGACTCTAGTCTTCCTAGGCATGGTGCAAGGGTAAGGACAGAGACACAAGAAAAGAAACAAAACAAAACACAAGGGCAGACTACAAGTTAGCACAACAAAAATATATATATAAAAAAAAATCTATATGAAGCATGAATAGATAAATGTCATGATGCATGCTCTAATGCAATGATAACAAGTTCAATTTTAAGTTTAGAATCACAAAATTGGCTTGAGCAAAGAGTTTATAACAATAGCTCCAAAATTTTGAAAAACCACTTGTAGAAATTTTACTAAATTGACCAATTGATCATCACACAAGTTAGATAACAGTTTATAATGATCAAATGCATCAAACCAATAAGCCAATTTCATCAATTAAACTCAATTTGAACAAAAACCCCAATTCGAATAAATACAAGCCCTAGAATTTTCAATTCCTCACAAAACACCAAATTGATCAAGTTAAACATCATAGATCATGATTGTAACATTGTATGACAAAAAGCCATTGATCAATTTTAGAAAATATGGCTTAAATCATCAAAAACCACAAAATATGCATAGGTCCAAGAATCACCCTTAAATGCATGAATTTATGCATGAAACATGAAATAAAATGCAAAAGAAAGGGTAAAAAGGTCTTACCGGCCTTGGAAGAGGAAAACCTTGCAAAAAGATCGGAGGAAAACGACAAAAATCTTGATTGGAGCCTTGACCGAATCGTATAGAGAGAGAAAAAGTTGAAAAAATTTTGAAAATTGAGCTGGACAAGTGAAAATCAGTCTTTAAAAAAAAATTCTCTACACGATTTTCGATAGATCGAAAAACATATTCGATTGGTCGAAAATGCTTTGATTGATCCAACATCAATCGAGCACCGATCGAAATAGATAGAGGTTGACCAAAATTTTTAATCGCAATTTTGATCGATTGAAAAACAGGTTTGACCGGTCGAAATTCTGGAAAAATTAGTTTTTGAAAATATAAAGCAATTTGCTGCAGAAGCTCCTCATAGCATTGAATTTTATGAATAAAATGCATGAGTATAAGATGAAATGCTTTTCAAAAACACATGTTTTGAACCCAGTTTTCCCAAAATTAAGATTTTCAGAACATTCTCCTTTAATTCTCAAGAATCAAATCTATTTTGCATAAAACTCAAGACATTTTCAAACTTGGTTAGTCAGACCAAAAACACACACAATAACATGTACAAAGTTTAGCAAAAAGTAACTTGTGTAGTGTGTGCAACTAGCAAAAACTTGAGATACATGTGAGGTGATATGTAAATAGAAGTCAATCACAAAGTCTATAAAATTCATCACAAAGTCTATAAAATTCATCACAAAGAATTTGAAAGAGACTATCACCTAAAGAGGTACATCTTATAACTCCCACATCTCCTAGATCATAAGTTTGCAATCATGTAAGTTTCTTGACTTTGCCTTATATTGTACACACAAATTTTAATTGTTCAGAACATTATTAAAAATAGCCGGGATAATGTACACACCAATTTTACTTATTTGATTTAGCATTAAGTCCAATAATGTACACACCAATTTTAAGCATTTAAACAAAGGCTACACCTTATGTTCTTTTTGTGCATGTGATACACTTTCTCGAGCACAAAATCTTACAATATGCACTAAGGTGTTCATGATTGGCTAGTGAACAGTAGTGAGATGGTTATTTATGCATTTCTAAAAAGGTTCAAGTCCGACAGTCAAAGACATATGACTTCAAGATTAATATAAATATTTTCCCACACAACATACACTACATAACTTTAACTAATAAAGTGCAGGAAATAAGCTCATCCAAGCTAAACACGGTACATAGACATGTTATATGAAAATAAATTGACCAACCTTGTTTTCAAAACCAAGAAAATAAATGCAAAACACAATTTTCTTCCCCCGTTTTTTTTATTAACAAAAAACAATATAGAATGAAATGAATGAATGTAATGCAATACAAATCCTAAAAAAAAAAAAAAAAAATGGTCACAATGACCATGTCAGAAAGACTCAATTAGATTAAGCATTTTGCATCCAAAACTTTTTAGATGCACCACGAGCATTTGAGTTTTTATTCACATGGGAATGATTTCCAACTCTAGGATTGGAATAAAGGTTTAGAGCCTTTACCAATTCACCAATGAGTACCATAAGATCTTGTGCTTGAGACACATGTACTTTTGGTTTGTTTGCTCTCTTAGTAGTTTGTAGCTTGTAATAGTTTGGACAAATGTGCCCAGACTTTCCATAAAAATGACAAACCCATGCAGGCTTATCATGTGACTTGCCCTTAGAAAGGGTAGACGTCTTAGGTTTAAACTCTTTCAGATCAACCCTAATCTTCTTGGGAAGTGAAACTTCTATGGGTTTGACAACCTCATGCACAGGGGGTTTGACAACCTCACTCACAACCTCACTCATAGGGGGTTCAAAAGAAGACGAAGGAACAACGACTGTGGATTTAGGTGCAAACACATTAATGCTTTCTACAAAACCTAAACTAGTTTTGTCAGAAGGAGATTTTTGAACACTCAGCATCTGATCAAGTTTGGAACTAGCAAACCTATTAGTTTGTTCTCTAGCAACAGATAGTTCATGTTCCAAAGATTTAACTTTATCAAGGAAAAGCAAGTTCTCAGTCTTCATATTATTCAAAAGTTCAGTAGCATCAAATAAATTCACAAGCAAATTTTTCTTATCAAGCTCAACAGATGCAATTTTCTTTAAGCCTAATTCAACACTCATGGCATCCTTTGCAACAACTTTGCAAAGTTTATCGTAAGTTTCTTGAAGATCTGCATCCTCAGAGAGTTCCCCATCAGAAGGGTTCTCTTCAACAATCACACTTTCATTGACTACAGCAGTAGCAGTGAAAGAAATGAAGTTTCCATCCTTGTCACAACCAGACTTATCATCAGAAACTTCATCATCACTAAGGGTTACAGCCATAGCCTTACCCTTAGACCTAAAGAATGTTGGACATTCAATTTTCATGTGACCATACCCTTGACATCCAAAACATTAAGGACCCATAGAATTATTAGAAGATTGACTTACTTTTTCTCTAGGTTTTTGTTAATTTTAGTGGGATCATTCTTCCTAAAGTTTCTAGGTTCATTAGTATTTTTACCTCATGCCCTTCTGTTGCTATTTCTAAGGAAATTCCTAACGTTTTTGGCAAGGTAAGCAATCTCTGTAGCAGAGAGCTCATCATCAAATCCACCAACATCAATATCATCAACAAACTTAAGAGCCATTGATTTGGATTTTGCTAGTTTTGGGTAGGTCCAACTCATAGGACTAAAGAGATCTTACAAGTTCATCAATAGGGATGGAGTCCACATCCTTGCTCTTAGTGATGACAGTCACTTTGGGTCTAAAATCTTCAGTTAAAGATCTAAGAATTTTCCTAACTATTTTAGGTTGATCATAGATTTCACCCAAGTTGTATGCAGAATTAACAATGTCATTAAGTTTAGCATAGAATTTATCAAAAGATTCATCATCAGACATCCTAATACTTTCAAATCTAGTTGTTGATTGTTGCAACTTATTGATCTTAACCGCCTTTGTGCCTTCATGCACAGTCTGGAGGATATTCCAAGTAGTCTGAGTAACCTCAACATTGGAGATTCTCTTAAATTTCTCCATAGAAACAGTATTAAAGATAGCATTCATAACTTTGCTATTGAAGGCGGCTGCTTCTTTCTGAAAAGTTTGACACTCACTTAAAGGAGTAGTGGGCTTCTCCCATCCGTATTCAACAGAGTTCCATATTCTCTCATTAATGGATTTCAAGAATGCTTTCATCCTGACTTTCTAGTAAGCATAATTATTCTCATCAAAGAAAGGAGGAATAACAAGAGAGTGTCTGTGGTCTATGACAACTGGGGTCAAGGATCAGCTCAAAGATCAAAAGATTTACACGCAAGAGCTACCTGCTCTGATACCACTTGTAAAGCTTTTAGACCCCTTAAAACACAATTGGATTAACCTAGTTAACAAGCCAAGTTATTACTTAATCCAAATTCTAGATCTAGGTTAACACAATCATATAATCATATCAATGTAAAGAGTGGAATATATAAAAAATAAAAAATAAAAAAACAAACAAAAAAAAAAACACGAAGATATGACGACCCAGAAAAATCAAACCGATAAAAAACCTAGGAAAGATTTAACCTAGCTATCGTCAAGGTAAAACTAAATCCACAATGAAAGAATCAAAGTTTGTACAATAGCAACTTAGAGCACTAACATCCTATTGCTACCCACCAGTAGAAAACTTACTGACACGACCACGTACAAGCTCCGAGACCATGGACCACTTCTTTCTTGGATTCTCCAGCAAGTACAAGCACTCCCGCTTGTGTATCTTTAAGCTCTTATGGCAGCAACTGAATGATCATCAAGCTCTTGAAGGTATCTCCTTCTTAAGAATCCTAAATTTGTGTGAAGGCAAGCACCTCTTAGATCTCACAAAAGATTCACAGAAATAGCAATATAAGCAACCACAAAAACGTGGCTAGGGTTTGCCTTTTATACCTAGGGCAAAACATAAAACCTTACACTTCATATGGGCTTAGGGCTAAGTTGGAAATTCTGCAAAAAAAAAAAATCTGCACAAATTGCGATCGGTCGAATCTAATTCTCTATCGATCGAGCCAGGCAGATTTACACAATAACTTCTGCATTTAACTTGATTCCAACTTTACATAACTGACATACTTTGAGCAAGTCTAGAACAAGACTAAACACCCGTTTTAATAATGGTTTGCCAATAATACAAATTAGAGTTCTAATACATTAGTTCCTAAGTACTTAGAACCTAACAAGAAGCCAATAATTACTTGGAAGAGGAAGCATAGTTAGTGAGGTAGGTTAAAATTTGATTAATACATTGACTGCTAATAGATCAAGATCCTCTAAATTTCTTAAGGTGCTCTATTTAATAAAGTTCTCTAAATCTTCACCACTCTTTTAGAATAAAATATCCAATAACAAAAACATTAAAATTACTTTGTTTTCACTTCAAATTCAGAAATCGATACTCTAATAAACTCATAATGATTATTTTATTTATACATCATTATTTCATCATTTAGGAATAATTGTTAGTTCGTCAATTAGGCACTTACAAATAATTTTTCTTAATTCCTTTTCGATAAGTGGCACTTAAGAACCACTAAAATATTATAAAATCTTCAATTTTTATTTTTATATCCTTTTTATTGTTATTATGATTACTATTATTTTACACATGCCTATTTATTGTTTTGTAAAATTAAAAATTAAAAAAAAAAAAAAAAAAAGTCAATTTGCTTGAGCTCATTATGAAAGGAATTTCATTACAGGGTGGAAATGTTGGACCCATACTAGAAAAACTAGTACACTTAAAGAAGATTGGGACCTCATTCTTATCTTGGGATTTTCTACTACTTTTTCATGAACAAGTTTGGTCCTTACATTAACTTGTTCATAACTCCACATGAAAAAAGACACAAAATTGACTGTCTTTTGGCCAAGGGAGTCAATCTCATCCCGGAAGCTATACTAGTTTGACCAGTGGAACAATATATTTTGGTACCGGCCAATACCAGTTTACTGTTTTGGCTTTACCGTTATTTTTTATATTTATAAATATGTGTGTGTGTGTGTGTGTGTGTGTGTGTGTGTGTGTTATAATATATAAAAAAGTTTAATATAAAACATTACCTCAGTTTAGAACAAATTATTCATGGTTTTAGACTTTTGTATCAATTAAATGAAAAAAAAAAAAGCAAAATATAAAAAAATAGATAGCTTGTTCATTGCATACTAAAAAACAAATAATATTAACAAGTTAATGCAAAAATCAAAAACTACAAAACTAAAAAAGAAATAAATAAATAAAATTTTTTTTTCTGTACCTGGCCGGTATGCCCAAAATTAGCCGGTATGGATAGTACATGGCCGATATTTAAACCAATACGAAACATTGGCATTACAATACTAGTATGGTACATACTGGCCGGTACGGATAGTACTTGTACAGTATCGACCACCTTGCTTTATGTTGTCACCAATCTCTTTTCATTGTTTTAAGTTTTGATAAGGTTGTGTGAAAAGGAATACTAAGTCATGTGTGATGCCCAAAATGAGGCTATCTTGAAGCGAGATTCATGGCCTCCATAGTTTTTATAAGCTTGTCATAAGGCTCATACATGGGTGCTTACTCCTATGGGGTAATTAGTGGAAAATTCCTTAAACGGAGCCGTATTGACAGTTCGAACAGATAAATGTTATGGATATAAAATTGATGGAGGATGTCAAAGGTGGAATCAGCCAAAATGCAGGCATAATGGTGGCACAATTAATTTTAAAAGTGGTGTTTTCACTAATATAGAAGACCACTATCACTACATCAAAAAAAGTCTATTACAACAAGTGTTAATATAACAAAATATGTATATAGTAGTTTTAGACAAAATATCACATCTACAAGTTAAAATGATTGCAATAGTAACTTAAAAGTGTTAAATTATTGCATCAATAATAATAAGTTGCAATAACTTATAATTTTTAGCTGCAATAGAAGCTTTAATATAATAAGAAAAATTGTTGTAATAACTTAAAATAAAGGAATCATTGAAATGAATTGATACCAATTGTTTTTGCAATCTACTGCAACGAAAATTTCGAATTAATAGCTTATTGCAACGAAGTTACCATTGCAATAATTTAATATTAATTCTTTTACAACATATTGCAATGACAAAATGAAACTGAAACGAATATATCGTTGCAATAACTTGGTATCAATTATTTCATAGTCAATCACAATGACAAAATGAATTAATTATCTATCACAATGAAGATATCATTGCAGTAATTTAATCTGACTTAAACCTTCAGTAGTAAATCATGTCATTCCTACCAACTTATAGTAGCAATGTGGTATGATGTATTAGTCAATCATGGAGGAATTCAATAGTCGATCATGGCTATCGACTTAAACCTTCTCAAGTTTTTTTTTGTGCTCTTCTTCTCATCCTTGGGGTCTTCTCATGCCCAATACATCAAACCAGGTGGTACGCTTAGCTACTTTACTGGGCCTTGGCTATGTTCTCCAAATGGGAGGTTAAGTTTGGATTTCATGCCGTTGGCTAACTACACATATTTAGGTGTATCACTAATTTTATCCAATGATACGAGAGAATTTATATGGTATGCAATTCTAGGCATTCCTATCGCTAGCTACTCCAATGAGTTTCTTTTGGAAAACATGGATGGAGCATTGAGAGTTAGGTGCCAAGGTGGGATTCTTATTACACTATGCTCTTTCGCTACCAATAACATTGTTACTACATTATTGGATTTCGAAAAATTCATCTTCAATGATGTATATCTCAATGCATCTACAAAGTGGGCATTGTGGCAAAGTTTTGATCCTCTAGCAGACATGCTTGTTCTTGGGATTAAATTAAGGGTAAACCACAAAACTAGTCAAAATTTGTCACTCACATCATAGTTAACTTTAGACATCCTAAATCCAGGGGCTTTCACTCTTGAATGGGACCCCAATGGGCTACTTGAACTGTTCATTAAGCATCGAGGGGTGGTTCATTGGAAATGCTAAGTCTTGTATGATTTGAATGTTGTTTCAAATGGGGATGAAGGATCATTCTCTCTCATGTATAAAAATCAAAGTCTGCCACAGACGGGGTCCTTACTCCTACAGAAAAATTAGTGGAAAATTCCTTAAACAGATTTGTATTGACAACTAGAGCAAATAAATGTTACGAATATAACATTGATGGAATCAGCCAGAGAATAGGCATAATGGTGGCACAGCTGATTTTAAAAGTGGCATTTTTACTAATATAGAAGACCACTATTACTACGTCAAAAAAAAGTTTATTAAATCAAGTGTTAATACAACAAAATATGTATATAGTAGTTTTAGACAAAATATCACATCTACAAGTTAAAATGGTTGCAATAATAACTTAAAAGTGTTAAATTATTGCATCAAAAATTATAAGGTGCAATAACTTATAATTTTTTGGTTCCATAGAAGATTTAATATATTAGAAAAAATTATTGAAATAACTTAAAATAAATGAATCGTTGCAATAAATTCATACTAATTTTTTTTGCAATATATTGCAAAGAAAATTTCGAATTAATAGCTTATTCCAACTAAGTTAGCATTGCAATAATTTAATATTAATTCTTTTACAATCTATTGCAATAAAAAACACAAAATTGCAATGAATAGATCGTTGCAATAACTTAGTACCAATTATTTCATAGTCAATCGCAAAGAAAAAATAAATTAATTATCTATTACAATGAAGATATCATTGTAGTAATTTAATTCGACTTATTTTGGTTAATTATTTGCAATTTGTTACAACAAGTTTCGTGAAGTAATAGCTTATATTTACAAGATATTCGATATAGTAAGTTGTTAATTGCAAATAGAGATAGGTTCAAGTTACACCTGGTGTAACTCCAAAAGAGTTACACATTTTTTAAGCCATAGATTTCCCAAAAATCTAACGGTTAAAAAGAAAACATCATCATTCTTTACATCATTAATAGCATTCTCATTATCTCTCTCTTTATTAAATATTTCTTTGTCTCCTTTTTTTTCTCTCCACTTTCTATGCTTTGTCCTTTTTTTTCTCCCCTCAATAAAACCTCTATTACTTTCCTGATTTTTTAGGAAGATATTTACCAGGAGCTACAAATCGTTCATTCTTTACCTTGTATGCATTGCCTTTTTTTTTTTTTCGGGCAGTCGGGGGAGGGGGGGGGGGTTGGTTTCATACAGAGTGTGGCTTCATTATTTCATCTAAATTGAATTTTTTTATTATTTCATTTCATTTGATCCTCTACTCATACGCACACCATAAAAGCAAAATAGAACAAAACAAACCAAGATTTTAAAACTACCATTTGCAAAAGCGAAAAGAGTGTCCAACAACACTCTTTTCTTTCCTTCACCTCAATCCAAGCAATTCTTCAAAATTCAAGCAAACCTTTTTTACTTTCTTTGATTTCATTTTTCTTGGTTAGATTGAATTCAAATTCAATTCATATGATCACAAAACAACAACAACGACAACAACAACAACAACAACAACACACAACATAAAAAAAAAAAAAAATAATAATAATAATAATAATAATAATAATAATAATAATAATAATAATAATAATAATAAAGGAGACAAAAGCATAAGCAACAACCATGCTTGGGAATGGAGTTATTGGGATTTTATCTGAGACTTGCAACAAATGGGAAAGAAGGACACCATTGACCCCATCACACTGTGCTCAGCTTTTACACAGTGGAGGAGGAGATACAACAACTCGGGTTGCTTGCATTATTGTGCAGCTGTCAACAAAGCATATCTATCACAGAAATTGGGGGGAAAAAAAAGGAGACACAAAAATATTTAATAAGGAGAGAGATAATGAGGATGCTATTAATTAGGTAAGCATTTAATGATGTAAAGAATTATAATGTTTTCTTTTTGACCGTTAGATCTTTTGGAAATCTATGGCTTAAAAAAGGTGTAACTCTTTTGGAGTTACACCAAGTGTAACTTAAACCCATCTCTTGCAAATATATATATATATATATATATATATCATTGCATCAAAGTTGTCATTAAAATATTTGGAGTTTGTCGCAACAAAATTTTTTGTTGCATAAACCTATTACCTCAAATTTTGTTGCAACATCTTGTATCAACTATTGCAATGACTTTAATGTTATTGCAACGGTTTTTTTCATTGCAATAAACATTTTTTCTTGTAGTGTATTATACTACTTCAGACACAAATCTTGCCATCAATGACTATAAAGTCAATTTTTGGTAGTACATACTAGACATATAAAGGCTTCTCCCTATTTAATTTCAATCTTTTTGGATAACAGTAAGTGGGCCAAACAAATTTTATTAAAAGGGCTGACCTATTGGAAGTCATCTGAAAGTGTGATTAGGATGCTAAGACTTTAAGGAATTTACTCCTAGCTTTTGTTGTGGGGTTTAGCCTGTAAGTTCGTATGTGTTTTTTTTCTTTTTCTTTTTGTAAATGTTTTACTTTGGCTAATTTTATCATGGTTTGGTAGTGGCATACATTGTATCAACTTATTAATGATTTCTTATATTTATCATTGATGATAATTCTCATCTTGTAAATCAGTAAATCAGGTTGTGGGAACTCCAAGCTATATGCGTCCTGAGCTTCTTGCAGATATACCTTGTGGTTCAAAGTCAGATATTTGGTCTTTGGGTAAGCATTTTGTGTGAGTGTGTGAAAGTTATTTGGCATTGATTAATTTTATAGTTGTTTCACTGAAAGTGTTTATGTATTGTGAAATTCTATTATCCAAGATGTTGTATGTATGAAATGACTGCTCATAGGCCTGCATTTAAAGCATTTGTAATTTTTTGGACCTTATCCTTTTCATTTAGCATTAAAAAAAAGGTAGATTGCTGCATTTCCTTTTCTCTTTGAATTTCAAGGAAATACTTATACCACGAGGATCATGCAAAATGTGTGGGCATCAAACATCATATTTGGTTATTTATTTGCTATAAATAGTGTACATGTGTAAGTGTAAGTAGGCCACTCTGATACTTCAAAATTTCAACATCATAGATGTTAAAGGTCAGATCCTAAGAATGTAATTTTGTTAAGCCTAATACATAAAACAACCATATTTAAGATATTGAGCATGAATGTAGAAACTCATGTGATTGGATTTGAAAAATAAAATCCTTCTCCAAGGCTCAGTTCTTCATGTCGTTATGTTGCATATAATAGTGTTCTGGAAACTGTTGTGAACTGAGGTCCAAATTTTCTACTATTTTTCCCCGTGTCTTCAAGCCTCCTTGGATTCACTCCTTAGGGAATGTCAAGTGACCAATTCTTTCTGGAATTGGCTAGGCTTCCCTAGCCATTTCATCCACTCTTTTTTCCTATCAAGGAACATTGATTAAATAATGACTGTTGCTCAAGTATTACATACTGCACACAGTCTATCCCTTGGCAAATCGTCTTTCCTTTGAGTGTTTGGTCTCCTAGGTTGTTTAGAAATAAATTGGACTTTAAGGATCCTTCATCCAAGTTTGACCCTGTTGAGATCATCTTATTATGGAATGCAAAGGGGGCTAAATATACATAATGAATCAAAATATCAGAAGTTTTGGATGCTTGTTGCATGCTAAGTATTTGATAAATTACCTTTATGAGGTATACAATTAGATTACTTTTTGTTGTTGTTGTGATAATTGTTATATAAGGTTATGAGTTGCATTCCTATTGTGTTATTTAGCAACATTGTCATTAAATGAACTTATAACATTGTCTTATTATATTTAGGATGGTGATAATGCGGGTGATCATTCTCTTATTGCGCAAAATCAATCATCATGCTTGTGTTTTTTTTTTTTTTTTAAGTTTGCAACTGTGACGTAACATTCTAGACATTTGGAATGTCTTGTATTTGGCATAACAATTATTATAGCTAGAAATTGTATTAATGTATTATATTAATTTGATAGTTTGAATATGTTTGATTATTGTGGGGTCTATACTGGCGTGTGTCAACTAGAACTAGTCATTTATTTTATATTGATTTTTGTTTAGCTATAAACAGGTTGAGGAAAAAATGTAGCTAAAATATTTTTGCCCTTTTTTTTCCTTTTTTTTTTTGTAAAAAGTAGTACCTATAGCAGTGTTTTTGACCTATAGTGGCGCTTTTGAAACCTCCGCTATAGCCTATATTTAAAAAAGACCTATAGCAGCGCTTTCAAAACCGCCACTATAGGCCTTTTTTATGCCTATATTTCAAAATGCCTATAGCGGAACTTTTAAAACCGCCGCAATAGGAAATATTAAAAAATGACCTATCCCAGTGCTTTTAAATCATTGCTATAGTTTGTATTTAAAGGAAAAAAAAAATTACCCTATAGCAGCGGTTTAAAAAGCGCTGGGATGGGGTTGAAAAGCGCTAGGATCTTATCCTAGCGCTTTTGAAAAACACTGGTACAGGTCCTACGACCCTATACCGACTCTCACTGCGCAGCGGTTTAAAGTACCGGAAAAAAAAGTGCCAAGATAGGCATTTTTGGCCTATTCCGGCACTTTTTGGGGCTATCCTAGCACTTTTGCAAATGTTGGGATAGCCCCTTTTTTTGTAGTGGTTGCTAGAGCAACTGTAGCTTTGTAGCTTTTCATTATCTACATGAAAATTCAACAGGGTGCAAATTTTGGACAAATATTTCGGCCTTCCTTCCTAATGATTAGTCAAATCATCATGAGATTTCACGTGCTCACTTCAATTCACTTCCTTCTCCATCGTCTTAGGAAGTTGTGTCAGTCATGATGACTAACACCTTTACCATGGAAGAAAAGATGGTTGAAATGGAACAAAGGGTCGTCCTTCTCACAAAAGCACTTGAAGATAAGGACCTCAAAATCGCAACTCTTATGAATAAACTTGAAATGCAAGATCTTGGCGACTCCAACCATGATCCTAAGTTCCCATTTGGCTTCACTTCTACAAACTTAACTTGGGAAATACGATAACACAAGCACATTCAACCACTTTCCCACATGTCCTCGCCGTAATCCAAAGTAGATTCCTCTGAGATCACTTCATTAGGAGTTCTCAAAAATGTGAGGCTATCCTCATGACTCTGCATGCTATACCCAACTAACATCCACACCTCTTCTCCATCTTCTATACCCTGTGATCATCACCAATGATCCAAAATACTCTTCTGAAATTACTTAAACTTAACCTCTGCTAAAAAGGCTCGGTCATGCAAGTACATTCAAATACTCGCAGACCCTTTTTCGGCCTCATCAAAGCCTTTCATATGGATGGGTCTACTCTTCTAAAATTGCTTCATCTTGCTGAAAGCTTCACCACCTACAACTATGTCACTTGAAGAGACAAGTGTAAAAATCTATTTTCAAGACTCATTCACCCATCACACTCCAAAACTATGTGCATGAACGAGTCTCGAGGGGGCATTTGTAAAGAGGGAAAATTCCTGATCTATAACAGGCTGACACATCATACTACCTAGTCTACAAAATACAACCAATTACAAAGTGCCACGTACTATTGTTAGATTTTGCTATCACTACTCAAAAACCAATAGATATTTGCCAAGTGTCATTGAAATAGGGGCATAAAATGCATGCAAAAACCAATCAAGCAGCCCTACACGTGTAAGCAATGACATAAGTAGCCCTGCATGTGTAAGCGATGACATAAGCAGACCAATCAAGCTATGACATGTGTCACCAATCAGACTCCGCCACTTGTCGCTCACCCACCCCCAAACTCCTATAAATAGAAGCCTTCCTAAGGCATTTAAAGGTACATCAAGCCATCTAGAGTACAATTAGCATTAGAGAATATTCAAAAGCATTCAAAAGTATAGAAGCTCTACTGGAATCAAGCCCTAAAGCCTCCAGGAACTTCAAGAACTTCAACCTCAAATACATTGAACATTCGAAGCAAAATCATCCAAATTACCTGCCTAGATCTCAAAGACCACTTGAATCAAGCTCAAAAGCATCCAGAAACCTCAACCAACCATAAATCAATGAAGCTATATGGATTCAAGCCTCTAAAGCCCCGAAGAACTTCCACGACAAACCTTTGAAGAACACAAGAAGAACACGAAGAACCTAAAGAACAAAAGATTTCTAACAAGCTTATAGCTAGAGATTCATTGTAATTCTATTTCAAGGATCTTCAATCCATTCTTCAACTAAATTGAAGTATATTCGGTGTTCGAATCAAAATCACATTACCACAATTCCAATCAACAAATCTTTCAAAGAGATCGAATAAAAGGATCACTTTTTTTTAATTATAGAGTATTGTACCATATATTCATCAATATAAATGAGCATTTGTGAAATTATTTTACTTGTTTGATTTATTTTGAACTAAGGAATATAGTTGTCTACAAATGCATTGGGCTTATTGCGGGATCCGAAAAGTTAGAGAAGACATAGTTAGGCTTAACCAGTTCGTAGTAGGAGCTTGGAGGGTTTAACTAAATTGGGTAGACTAGGCTTGGAAAGTCTTTTATTATTAGTGTACTCCAACTTTATTTTTTAATGGATCATTTCACCGCTTGGAGGGCAGCGGAGAGGTTTTTCGCCAAGTTCGTCGGTTTCCTCTTCGATAACACATGTTGGTCTTATCTTTGTATTTGCATTTCTCTTCTCTTATTCTTTACCTTTTAATTGCTACTGTATTTGTGATTAATTATGGTTTAGAGTGTTTTACCAATTTGGTTTTAGCTTATATTCATCATTCCGCACATATATTGTTTGTGTATAAGCTTGTGTTAGTAATTTTGAAATCGGGGATCTAAACGTTCATTGGTGTTTTATACGCTATTTGAACTTTCAAAGATCATATAAATCCTACAAATTTCTCCAATGTTTGGTTAGATTTTTGACACATAACATAAATTAGATTTTGTGTAAATTACATAGATATTTTTAAAAGTCACATGTCTCTAATCTAACTAAAAATTGAATAGGATTGGAAAATTTAAATGGCAGGCCATAAATATTTTTCCATTTCTGAAAACTTATAAAACCGTTATATTTTATTCTTTTTAAAAGCAAATTTAAAGAAAAATCTAATTTCATAACATGTTGAAATGGTTAACTAAGAGTGGACACTTTTTGCCTATTAAGAATCGTAATATTTTTTTTTCTTTTGCCTTTTTTTTCCTAGAATGTTGATGGTATATATTGTTAAAAGAAAAAAATTTTTTGGTATTTGTTACTTTCTCACTGCCATGAAACTTGAATAATACTTTAGATCTAAAAGAAAAGATGGCTGAGATCATTTTAATTTTTTAAGACCACTACATGTAGACGTGGCAAAATAGGCAGGTCGGGTCGGGTTGGGCTGGGTCAATCGGGTTTGTGGGTCAATCGAGTCACGGGTCAATCTGGTCATTTTTAAACGGGTCAATCGGGTCACGAGTCGGGACGAGATGACCCGTATTTTTCAAACAAGTTTTTTATTTTTTATTTTTGAAATAGATGCAATCTGTCAATTGTTTATGAGTTTCTTAGCAATGATTAGATTCTCAATCAGATTTGGGTTGGGTCAATCGGGTCGCGAGTCAAAACGGGTCAATCGGGTTGGGTCAGAAAATTCTAAACCATTTTGCCATGTCTTACTACATGTTTAAAGTATTTAGTATCAAATGATGCCTTATTAGTGGTATCAAAATCTAATTAGTCTGAGATATGTCAGCAACCAATAACTAACCCATTAATCGTTGAAAGACGTGTGCAAAAATAACTACCTACTAACACGTCTTTCAATGGTGTTTTTTTTTTATTGAATTTCTATACATGATATTATTTGATTAATTTTTTCCCCTTTAATCAATTAAGAAACTAGAAAGCCCTAAAAAAAATAAAAAAAAATAAACAGAGACCATCAGAAATATTCAATATCTCAAAATTCTAACGGCAGAACCTCCCGTCAACTGTCCATTTAACCCTGCCATTCTCCGTCAAATTTAACGGGACAACCTCAAGATCCGTCACACTATTGGGCTCGATCTCGCGTTCCTTTACACTTAAATGCTCGGCCCAGAGTTCTCCTTCATTAGGTAACTATTTTTCATTGTCTTCTCCAAATGCTGATAATTTGAGTCATTGAAGTCAATTTTATGTTCATTATCTAAGGTTCTGTTTAGTTGCTTAGAAAATAGAAATAAATAAGTAAAAACAAACAAACAAACAAACAAACAATAACCATGAACAGAATCAAAATTGAAATCATATTTGGACTATTTTCCTTTGTATGGTTGTAGAGAAAATTGTGAAGGAAAAATAAACGCATTTAATTCAATGCAATACATTTCACAAAATGCTAGTTTCAGTTATTTTGTTTTCTTAATTGTTACCAAATGGAGAATCTGATAGATTGGGACCCAAGTAAACAAAAGCACTCAATTTATTGAGCCCAAAACGATGCTTTACTTAAATGAGGCTGATTTTTTTTTTTTTTTTTCAATTTTTCATAAGGCTGAAAAAATGTAAATTTGATTCAAGTGAATTATGAGATATTTGTTTTGTGAGAGTATTTATCGTTATGATGCAATTGATGCAGCTGAAAATTGGGAAGAGTTTTCTGAAGCTTCGAAGAAGGGGAATTTTAATTACTCTATACCGATGCATATTATCCGATCACCTAACTCCGGTGCTTGCTTACCGGTGTTTCATAAAGGAAGATGATAGGGAAGCATCAAGCTTTCAGTTTGAGTCGGTTAAGCCTGGTGTGATGGGTTCCCATATCGTAAGAGCTTTAGTTCTCGTCTTGCTATTATTATTTATAGACGTGTTGTTATGTGCACTAATGAGATGAGTCATTTATATTTCAGTTGGGTAAATTATGTGGGGGCGGTATAGCGTGGTTGGAGCTCACCCGGCAATAGAAATTGTGGCAAAAGAGAATATGGCTACAATTATGAACCATGATGAAGGGAAAAGGGAAGAGGAGATTGTGGATGATCCAATGGTGATTCCTCAAAGAATCATGGAGGGATGGAGACCCCAACTTATTGACAAGCTCCCAGAAGCATTTTGTGGTAAGAGAAGGGGATGGTAACTTACTTTGCCACATTTGCAGGATTTCTCTGACCCCATGGTTTGAGTGAGATAGGTGCTCTGTCTCTTGTCATAAAGGGAAAAAGGTAGTCCACTTATAACAAAATTGCATAGACTAGTCCCCCAAGCCCAAGAGAGAGAGCTCTTAGTTAAACTTACGACTCAATTTTTTGTACACATGGTTGTATTTGTAGTGTTGCCTGTCAGGAAAATTGTTAGATTTGTTTATTTTGTAGATTCCTCATATTTGCATGATACAGTTGTAAAAAAAGGAAGTTTTATAATCAAATTTCCAATCTTTACTTTGTATTATTCTCTTGTTGAACAGGTGGATGGGTTGGTTATTTCTCATATGATACGATGCGCTATGCGGAGAGGAAAAAGCCGCCATTCTCTAGTGCCCCACCAGATGACAGGAACCTTCCTGATGTACATCTAGGTCTCTACGATGATGTTATTGTGTTTGATCATGTGGCGAAGGTAGTTTTACTTCGACCTATGAGATAAACAAGTAATTTATGGATTTAGCCCGTAAGCAACATGTATACTAAATTTGACAATGGCTGATGTGGTTTGAACTCTTTAGCTGTAGCAAATTCAAATAAGCAAGGGGACTCAATTTCAGTCAAATAAGTAAGAGAGACAACTCCATGCTCTTGTTAAGTTTCAATTTTTTAAACACATGCTGCAATGTAAAAGCTTTAATGTCCTGTAATTTGAAGGCTCCTATATATGGTCTTGTTTCTAGACTACTTTTCTCTTTTCTTTTCCATTCCAACTATTTGCTACTAAAGTCCAGCACAAAGCAATATGCATATATTCAAGCTCAAATGGCACCTCATTTTTTAAAGGATCAATATCTCTCAATTGAAACCAGAGGCAGAGAAAACTATCAAGTATTTGAGTCTGTTCACAGCAGTATCTCTTATTGGAAAAGAGAAAAGCAGTATAGGGTGTAATGATGTCCATATTGAGAAATCGGACTGATGTCGAGCCTTTCAATTTGGACAAAAAAAAAAAAAAGTGGTTTTCTTTCGAACAATAACATTTTTTTGTCAAAGTAACATATTTCATATAATTCCTTATTCTTTTTGGTTAAAAAGTGCATCATTTTGGGAATTTTAATGCTCAAAAATGGAACTTTGGTAAGTAAACTATGGCGAAACAAAATACAGTATCAACACGTGAATCCCTCTGATTTTGAAAAACTTTCCATTCAAGGTTTATATGTAGCGTTTTATGGTATTAGTTCATACAGGAAGCCCTTGTCCTAGGCCTTAGCTCAAGCTATATTCTTGATCTCAATCTCAAGAAGGTAATCATCGGTGGGCTTTTCCTCCCTAGGCCCATCCCTATATAGTTGCTCATTTTCTTCATCACTGTTACGTCATTCAGGCTATATGGGGATTGAATTCCACAAAGAACTTCTAAACCACTTCTTCAGCCAGCGCAAATGGCATGCATCCTCTCTATCTTGAATCTAGATAAGGAACTCCATTTTTTGTTCCATAGGCCCAATGGTGACATCTGGGATTATCGTCCCTAATATCTCTCACATATTAATATTGAAATTGAAGTATACTTTTATCAAATCAATCAAATAAGGCATTTTTCTATGTTTTTCTTGTATTTTTTTTTAAATAAAATAAATGGTGACTTCATCTAAAACTCTCAATTTTAGGGGGAAAGATAATTAGCCAAATGACTATCATGTGGTATGTTAAACACAATCTCATTCACTTATGTGGGTTTGGCCCAACTAAAAAATTGGCGGGCTAGGGTTGTTGTCTCTCATTAATGTCTATAATATATTTTTATGTAGAAGTATAGGTTAATGTTTATGTACATGTTTATATAAATTAAAATTAAAATTCATCCAATATTAAGAAACAATTAGATGCAACTTCATAGCCTTATAGTGCTACCTATAAATTTATTTAATCTCTTTTTGAATTATTATTTGAACATCATTTGTTGTAACATTTGCATTAGTTTGTACAAATAGTAGTCAAAGATTTTATTTTCTAATAAATAGCTGGATTTAGTAAGTCTTAGGAATTAAGGACTAATGCGTGGGTAGTGCATTGTGTAAAAAAAATATTTGATTTTTTTTTTATTATTCTTTCCTAACAATTTACTAGACCACAGACAACGGTATCACCAAAATTACCTGTCACAAGCCTAGATAATAGAAAAAAATAAATAAATTTATGTTCAAATATGATGAATTATAAACACTGTATAACTTGACATAGATATTATCTCACTTTTGGAAAACCGCATTCCCTGCAAAAGTTGTTCTGGAAGAATGCATGCTTTGCACTAGTGAAAATATCCAGTTATGTAACTAAACTAAAAACTTCTTTGTTAAAATTTGGATACAGCAAATGACAAGCCAGAAGTAAATAATATTTTATATTAATAAAAATGACTTAAGATGACAAGAACACACATGGTTATAAACACGATGTAATAATTTATTTTTTCTAACATCAATTAAATTTCTTGACTCAAATTTAATAGCATATTGGCATAAATAAATAACATGATTAAACTAAAATGAAAAAACAATATTGTGATTATTAAAACCTTGAATTGAAAAATAAACTAAAGATTACCAAAAGAAAAAACAATTCCAATCATTCTAACTTACTGTTTGTTTGATTTGCTTAGTGACCATTCTAAAATGTACCTAAACATAAATATATAAATAAAAAATAACCGTGAGTTTAACACATATGAATTAAATTAGGGTGTAAATAGGGTTTTGGTCATTTTGGATAAATTTCAATTTTTGTTTCACTTTTAAATTTTCCTATTTTGGTCTCCAAAACCGAAAAATTAGAGTCAATTTAGTCCCTACTATCATTTCACTAATGGAAATTCCATATGTGACACTTGGAATACACTACTGACATATTAGAATTAACGTGAGAAATAAAATAATAGAAACATATTTGGTATTAAAAAATGCCACGTTAGCATATGCAAATTATCAATTTTAAAGAAATACAAAGAAAATTAAAAATTAGAAAAACAAAAACCATGAGCTTAAATTTGGTATTGAACATGAATAAGAACATGAACCTAAAAACATGAAACGCAAATCAATACAAACTAGAGACATGTACAAAGGATATCTCACCCTTACAAGACTTAGAGAAATACACACTCATCTCTCTAAGCCATTTTCGTATTCAACTTTGATTTCCCCAACAACAAAAGGATAAAATAACATACAACCCTAACTGTCAATGGCTGTTACCACCAAATAACTGCGTGCCTCTAGGACCTCAAACGCACACTATATATATATATATTACATTTATTTATGTTTATTAAATAGCACCATGACTGTCCATGTTTTCACCCGTATCCATATTCCACTTCTATTCGACACTTTCTTGTCCTATTTCATTTTTTAGGTAATAATTTATATTTTTTAACAAACCAATTTTCAAAACACTGAGCAGTGGAGTCAATACGGTTATCCACTGCTCATGGTTTTCAAAATTAATTTTCACGTGCAAAACCATGAGCAAGTGACATTTTCAACATATGACTTTAGTCCCATTAATTTTAGGATAATTAAATTAATAAAAAAAAATATTTTATATATAAATATTTTTTTTTTTCAAGTCAGGGTGTTTCAAGTCAGAGGGTTCATTTGAACCCCCTGAATTACAAGTGCAGCCGCCCCTGCATTGATCCCTCACGAATTTGAGTTGGTTTCTGGTTTCCTTAGAACTTTCATGAGTTAATTAATATAAAAGCGCCACCAAAAGATTTTGTACGAGATTATTGACTCCGCTCTCCAGCACGTTCAAAGTCTGAGTGCGATTTTGTACGAGAGGTTTACTAATCGAAAGGATTTGGACTGAGATGAGGTTGCCACTAAGAATAAAGTCAGCAATTTCTACTCCATACTTGGCCAAAACTTGAAATGTCTTGTCTATTTATAGAGTTCTTGTAAATAATTACACACCCACAAAACCAACCTTCAATTTCATTCAACATGTTGAGCTCAAAATATATTTCTGTCAGCTTTCTATTACTCAGCCTCTCCCTCCATGCAGTCAATTGTGCTGACCCATTATGCCATTTTTGTTTTAGCCAGGAAAACTACACTGCCAATAGCCCTTATGGCACAAACCTGAATGGCTTGCTCAATCTTTTGTCCACCAAAGTTCCTTCAAAAGGGTTTGGGCTCGGCTCGACTGGGCAAGGCCAAGTTCAAGCAAATGGTTTAGCCCTATGCCGAGGTGATGTCTCAAAAACAAACTGTAAGACCTGTGTCGTTGATGCTGTCAAAGAGCTTGGTGATCGTTGTCCTTATAAAAAAGGAGCGATAATTTGGTATGATAACTGCCTTTTAAAGTACTCGAACATAGATTTCTTTGGAGAAATCGATAACAAAAACAAGTTCTACATGTCGAACGTCCAAGATGTAGAAAATCCCACTTCGTTCAATCCAAAAGTTAAGGGTTTGTTAAGCAGGTTGTCTAATAAAGCTTATGCCAATCCAAAATTCTATGCTACCGGGGACCTAAAGCTTGATTCATCAAGCAAACTATATGGTTTGGCTCAATGCACCAGGGACCTTTCAGGTCTTGATTGTAAGAAGTGTCTTGATACTGCGATTAGTGAACTTCCCAACTGTTGCGATGGAAAACAAGGTGGGCGAGTTGTTGGTGGCAGTTGTAACGTTAGATATGAACTTTACCCCTTTGTTGATGCCTAGACTGTTATGGTTTCCTATGTTTATGTATGAAACTGTATAATGTAATGTTTAAAAATAAATAAAATTGTCCAATGAGACAACTTATCTTTGCTTCGTCACTTAAGTGACGAAGCTTGTATAATTATACAAGCTTGTATAATTTTGGCCAATTGTAATCATATGGTTGGATTTTTGGTACTTAGATGTCGAAATTTTGCATGGGGCAGGGGTTTTGCTAAATATTGTTATTTAAATAAAAATGGGAAACTTTTACTGCTTTAAAAATATTCAGAAAATTCTTTTTTAGAATTCTTGTTTAACCTTTGTTGGGTTCTTTTTGTGCAAAGCCATATCTCTACCACGGGAGGGATGATAACCAAAAGGGAAAAATGTTTCAAACTAATTAAAATCAAATATGTGTAACAAATTGATAATTAATATACAAAAGAAAGCTCCTTTGTTGTGGTACTCTAAGTTAAGTAATGTGTTTCAGTTTGGGGAGAAGGTGTAATTAAAACGTATGAATGTTTAGCAGTTCCTTTTTCACATCTATATATATAGGAAATATATATATAGACACACACATAAAAGAGCATATTAATTACGCCAAAAGAAATACGTACTTTCCAAGAAATTTAAAGCAATCCTTATTGCAAACCAAATTTCGAGTTTTCCCATTAAATACAAATCAAATAAAAAAAGGAAAATAGATAATTAAACAAAGGTAAAATAAGCCAACAGTACTCACTAATGGTAGGACCCGTTTAAGATGATCACAAGCTCGCTCAAATGGACCACAAAAGTAAGGCAAAATAAGAATTAGTCGAGAGTTAAATGTGATGAGTAATAGACATATAGTAACAATAGTAGCAACGGTTGGAGTAATTAATTAAAAGTAAAAATAATATGAAGAGTGGCGATTTTATTTATGATATGAAAAAATAAAAAAAATAAACGCTTGAAAAAATTATTGTGCAGTATAGATCTTGTTCCTTAAAATTCCCCACGAAGAAAATGAGAGAGGAAGAAAGGTGAAGATATGGATTTGTGTCTTAAACTTGATTTTTTGAATTTTTTTTTAGGAAAATGATTTTTTGAATATGAAGTTTGTATTAGAATCAAAAGAAAATTGACGAAGAGTGGTGGTTATTCTTTTAAGTTGTAATTAGGATTAAAACAATAGCTCAGGCTAATAATAATGTTTTTTTTTTTAATACTCTTAACTCATCATGACAAATTGGGTTTATTTTTTATAGAATTGAACGTGCATAAAAAAAAAATGGGAGAAAGAGAAAAAAAAAAACAAAAAGGGATTTTATAAGTAGCCTAAACTTTAGGATTTTAAGACTTAATAAATGCAGATCCCTTTCTCATCCACTGTCTTCTTGGAAACTTCCCATCGTGGCCATAAGGCTGATCACCGTCCCCTTGGGGGTCACTTCCCCATTAATGCGGCCAGGCGGGTAGGTGTGGTGCCATTAATGCGGTGGTAGCAGCTTTATGCAGAGCACTTCCCACTTGTCCTCCTCCTCAACGTCCCGTTGAAGTGTAACATGGCTTGTTGGGCTTCAAGAGTTCTTCCCTAGGCGTCATGTTGCGCCGCTCGGTCCTTGCTTCTGTTGTCCGAGGAGATCCTCTCCTCGGACTCTCCCTAAATGGGCAAGGAACTGATTGGTAGGCCCCTGGGCCCTCAAGTTGGGCGGCCTCATTCCCGCCTCGTAGCCCTTTGGGGGAACCAACGTCCTCGGACCAAGCTCAAGGCCCACATAGGTGTCTTGGCACCTCTGTCCCCACTATAACCATTTTTCCTTTAAAAAAACAAAGAGTACAATCCAAAGGAAGAAAAAAGTAGAGAATTTTCTTTTGAAAAAAGAATTATTGAATTTGCTATCATAGTCTAATCTAACTTCTAATCCTATGTGAACAATAAATAGATAAATAAATAATTTTAAACAAAAATTTATATTTGTTTTCTTAAAAGAATCTCAAAGAAAGCACTAATAAGATAAGGAAGATGAAGAATAACATAAAATATTCATAAACACTTAAAACCAAGAGAGTCAATCTCGTACCGAAAGTTGTACCGGTTTGACCAGTAGAACGATATATTTCGATACTGTTCAATGTCGATGTACCGTTTCGAGTTTACCGTTATTTTTTATATTTATAAATGTGTGTGTGTGTGTGTGTGTGTGTGTGTGTGTGTGTGTGTGTGTTATAATAAATATAAAAATTTACCATAAAACATTACCTCAATTCAGAATAAATTATTCTTAATTTTAGACTTTAGCATCAATTAAAAGAAAAAAAAAACACAATATAAAAAATAGAAAACTTAATTATTCATTGCATACTAAGAAAACAAATAATGCAAGTAAATTACCATTCTATCCTTACAAAATTCAAAAATTACAAATCTAAAAAACAAAAATCTTTTTTTCTATACCGACCAGTACGCCCAGTACCGGTCGGTATTGCCCGAAATCGGCCGGTATGGCCGGTAGAGGAATATAAATAGACAACACTTCTGTTTTGATTTTCCATTGATTTATTATTTATTTATAACATCAAAATTAAAGTAGATGAATATGTAAAGTTTAAACCACCTAAAATAAATTTGTAAAGTTAAAACTGCCTAAAATGAATATGTAAACTCAAATTTATGTCATTAATATTGTAAAAAATTAAATTTAAAAAATAAATATGAAAAAGACTAATGATGTGAAGGATGAGGTGGCTCAACAAAAGTGTAGCAACAATAAATGCTACACTCGGTTTTTAAATATAAATATACAAAAACTTGATATAATTCACTTATATCAACTTTCTCTGTCCTTTTATTCTCATGTCAATGGTTTAACATGGTGATTGTATGTGAACCTGTGATGCAGGTGTGCCTCAAGATAGATCTCTGAATTTGCAGTATTTTCTAGTCTTTGGTAATTTGACATTCATCATATACCCTTTTGGGATGAATAAATAAAGTCAGTCATGTTGGCTAATTTATTTGTTTCTTGCTGCCTAGCTTCCATAAAGCTTACTTCCTCATTATATTTGTCATAGTTTAGGTTGCTTATCATATATTATTATTATAATATATTTATTTATTTTCATTATAAAATTCACTTTCTTTGTATTTGTCAAAGGAGGTTAAATAGCAATCTTGTTAAGCATTTTCATGTACAGCTTTACCTTGGTGGTAACTGTCACATGTTTCAACATTATTATATTTCCCTAATACCTTGAACAATTGAGTTCAATTTTAAAAGATTAATGGGGTTACCCTACTGTCAGTTCCTCTCCTATACTGTAAATCTTTATCTTCTATAGATTTGGTTGTGCCTTATTGACTTGCAGAAAATTGTTTGGTCATGGCCTCAAGCCAAAGTGAAGCTTGTACATAAGTTTCCAACTTTCCATAAGAATCTACCATAGAATTTCTTGCTGAATACCTGAGTGGGCATTTGATACTTTGTCATGAGATGTGGTGGATCTGTATGCCTCCAAACTCAAAACAGGGTTACAAAGTATCAAATGCTTTTGATGTATGTGGAAAGCAATTCCAGTCTTGTATATGTCCTCGGATTCCATTATGGAAGACAGCAATTTGTCAGGCTGACCTTTGCTAGATTACACTGTTGAACACACGACTATCTGTGGTAGCTTTTTTTGTTAGTTTCTGTGTGGTAACACTTAATACTATGTATAATCGCCTATGTATTTTTCAGAGCCTGCATAAGTTTTCCATAAACCTTCACCCTATGGTCACAATCATGTATTAATACAGGCTGCTAATGCAGGTCTCTAAACCTGGTTCTGTTAAGGTTGAAAAGCTCATGAACGTTGAGCGATATTCCCATGTTATGCACAACAGCTCCACTGTAAGTTTTTTTCATGGTCAATTCATAAATGCAGTTTATGACAAAGAAGTTTTACATAATCTGTTATTTTTTATTCGTGTCATGATAATATCTTAACCAAGGATCCTTGTGCAGGTGCAAAAGTAAAGTTTAAATATTGGTCATGAAAGTGATATCTAAACTTGTAGATGTCTTGTTTCTTCCCTCTGTTTTTTTTCATTTAATTTCCTTTACGGTTGAATTCTTATAGTAGGCTTTGTGATGCAGTTTTCATGGTTTGCAAAAGGAATATGTGTAGAAACTAGGGATATAGGAAGAAGAATAGAACAAACCCTAGGCTCACCACCTAGAGTGGTCTGAATACCAGCCTTCACTCCAGAGTTTTCCTGGAATCACTAACAAGTTATGGAAAATTTTCAATTAATTTTATTCATCAATTTCAAAGGTACTTAACAATGTATTCTGGAGACTTGAAGTGGATCATCCTTCGAGCGTTACATCACATAAAGAAGGCAAATAATCCATAACCAATTACGGGAAATAATTAATCTTCTAATCAATTGCATCAAATATTTAAAACTCAAAGGTCTAATAAATTAATCGGGCTTGGGCTCAATGGATAGAGGCCTCTATCGGTAAACCATGTGACTTTCTGGTATTTGCACCACTTTGAGAACAGAATCTTCAAAACATTTATTGCATTCTTAATTGCAACATACTGCTAATCCCACAATTCAATCCATTTCACCCCACCCCTAGACCCCTAGCACTTGGTACATTCTTATTGACTAAATGCATTTAGTAAAATGTTTCGTGTTTATCTCATTTGATGACAAGGTTTGTCTTTTCAGATCACTGGAGAGTTACCTGACCATTTAAGCGTTACCTGTTAGGACTATCAATAGAGCACCAAAGGTTTTATTTTACTTTTTTAAATCACCATCTATCTTCCCCTTAAACTAATAGTTTTACACAAAATTTGTCTTTTCTAGGTGTTTCTCTATGCGTGTGTTTGTTGAAAGTTCAATTAGTGTGCAAACACTAATGAATGTTTAGACTTCCAATTAAGTTATGGCTCAGTTGCTTTTACTCTAACTTAAACTAAATGCGAAATAAAAGTAAATGCGAGCAAACAAACAATAAAACTATTCTAAGTCATATTGAACAAATAACAGCAATAAAATAAAAGCTAAAAGAGTAAAGAAGAATGATGCAAACACAAGATAACACTACGATGTGTTATTGAAGAGGAAACCGAAGAACTCGACAAAAAACCTCTTCGTCTCCTTTCAAGCAGTAAATCGATCCACTAGAGAATAAGTTAGAGTACACAAATAACAAAAGACCCTCCAAACCTAGTCTACCCCATGTACTTAAGCCTTCCAAGCTCTTACTATCAACTGACTTGATGAAGCCTTGTCTCTCTAGCTTTCTCGGATCACGCAATTCAGTCTGATTGCATCTGCCAATGATTGGCTTCTTCTAATGCTTTCCAACAGCACCAAAACCTCACTTGACACTCAGATTGGGTATGGTAAGCGTTTGACCTATCAACCTCTCAAGAATTTAGAGATGGAGAGGTAGGAGTAGAGGAAAACCACAAGGAAATATATAGATGATTATAGCTATGACAATTTCTAACTCTCAAGTGTGTATGTTACGGTTTTCTCTCTAAAAAGCACACATTACAATATATGGGTAATGAGGGTATATATAGTGTGGGTGAAGACATGGTAGAGCAGAAATGACAAAATAGCAAAACAGAATGTTTCATGAGTATTTTGTGAGAAGGCCTTACCCGCGAAACATTTGCGAAAACTAGGCTATCATGACTCTTCGCATTCTAGTCATGTGCTCTGCACGTGGCTTACTTCACATGATAGTTTCTCGCAAAACTCACTTGGTCTTCAATAAGAACTTGAGTCTTCACACTCTCTTTCACACACAACCTTTACAATAAAATCCCACATAAAATCCAGGAAAAAATGATTGAAAAAAGTTACAATCAAATTTGACACAGAAGTAAAGCCAACACAAAATAGTTGTAAATAACAACTTTACATGTGTAATAATGGTTCTAAAGATTTTTTGGATATTTGAATCTTTAAAATCCAAAACTATTTAAATAAATTCAAGCTATCCTATTTCACCGGGTCACACTCTTTTATGGTACATGCAATTAGAATATACATAGATTAACAATTTACCATTCCATTATTTATTGATTTATCTTCAATTGACCTCTTGTGGATAATCCTTCGCCTTCAGTTTAATAGTGTCCTGTATGTTAAGAAACAGTATTTGGAGGTATAAAACATGAAGAGAATATGGTTCAGAATTATCTTTGACAGGCCAAATATGTATTGACCCCTTGTGTGAATTAACCAATTAATTAGCCAAGTAAATTAATTAGGTTCAATTACATGCAATGAGCGTGGTAACACAAACAAATCACCAAATAACTAAATATGTAACGGAAAATAAATTGATACGGTGATTTGTTTACAAATGGGGAAAATTTACACGCCAAAAACCTCACCGTGTGATTTTAAGGTCACCACTCCCGAAAAACCACTATTATCAAAGCAAGCAGTTACAAGTAAAGGAATTCCAGTACCTTATACCAACCTACAATTGAACCCTTACCCGAATACCCAATTAGATTTGTTATGTAGTACAATCTCTCCTTGTATTGCACGGCTTCCAGTACATGACTAACCAAAAGATACACAGATCCTAGTACGCAACTTGATCACCAACTTGAAAAGAATGTTGACTGCAAAGTTCTTATGTTCATCACACGATAAAGATCATGAAGTTGCTTGGTCACAAAACCTTACGGTGTACAAACACAATAGCTTCTTCAAGATGAACTAGGACAACTAGGTTTCCAATCACACTTATGAAATTATGCTCTTGTACAACTGTGCTCTTGATTGTGCAACTTGTGATGACCCTTAAAATAATCCTTATATATGTTTAGGGTAGTGAGAAAAAAAAGCCCAAATACATACTCACCGATTTGATGAAAAACAGCTCTAAAAAACTGAGTTTCATAAACCTCGATAGATAGCCATCTATCAAGCCGCAGGCTTCAGCAGCTTTTAAACCTCGGTAGATACTAGCTGTCGAGATTTAAAATCCAGCACTTTTTTACTTGTTTCTTGGACAGACTTGCATGGTTTTAACACTTGAACTTGAAACCTTGTTTCTTAAAGTATTAAACACATCCTAGATCTACCCAATTACAAATAAAGTGTGTTTTGTCAATGGATTAGTCAATACATAAAATGTTGACATATGTTCCTAACATAAAATCACATATGTCCTAACAATCTTCAGCCAATTGAAATAGGAATTTTCTAGGGATTTTTCCTAGGAGCCTAAAAGTCTGGCTTTTTTTTGTCATTTCTCAATTTTTTCTTCATTTCCTATATAAAAACTAGTAGGGTTTTTTAAGTTTCAACTTGCTTTACTCATGCAAACTTTCTAGGTTCATGTGAATTGTGCACAGAACTTGTACTTGGATGCAAACCTGAGGAGAATATTTTCAGTGTACTTCCATTCTAACCCCCACCCCCCCCCCCCTTTTCTCCTGGGTGATGGTCCTGTAAAATTGCTGGCAACCAGTTTTACTTAGTTGTTGATGTACAACTTAGGAGGTACGGATCCTTTTTGTATTTCTTCTTGTTCTTGCATTTCCAATAACTATTTGCCATTGCAATCCGTTTCAAATAAACTATCTAGAAGAGTTCCATCCAGAAGAAAGAACCACATCCCTTAATGCAAAATTCTGACCAAGTTAACGTGTTTTCTTGACAATATGAATGAGATTAATCGAATTATTTCTTACCCCTTGTAGGGTTCATTCTTAGTTTTGTCATTTTGCTCTACTGCAATGTAGGTGAAAGCAATGGAGTTAAAAGATCAGCTGGAAGTCACATGGCGTGGGCGATACAGTGGTGGATTTGGAGGCATTTCATCTTCTGGTGATATGGCCATTGCCCTTGCTCTGAGAACCTGTGTTCCCAACTAATATACGTTTTGACTCAATGTTCTCATACAAAGATGTGACCAAGCGCCGAGAATGGGTTGCTCATCTCCAGGGTAAGGCTGGAATTGTGGCTGACAGTGATCCTGCTGATGGGCAAAGAGAATGTAAGAACACAGCTGCTGCTCTTGCCCGTGCCATTGATCTTGCAAATTCTTCATTTGTAGAGAAATGATTTAGATTTTATTCACCAGTAGAATATTTTATTTATTATTATTTTTCCTTGATAGCCCAATTTTAAGTAAAAGGGTTGACTGGTTCTCATTGTGTGGATGATTCCAGTTTTTGTGAAGGGGAAGGGAAATACTGGAATTTGTTAGATGATGTGGTTTAATTGCGATGTCATGGATAAGAGCTAAAATTAACACATCTTCAAGATATTCCTTCCAAGTTCTAAGAGGTGCGTGAAATGCTAGCCTTAAAGTATGCAAAAGACCTTCTGTTTTAAAATTTTGTCATTATTGAATGTGAAATCTTGGAAGGCATAATAATGCCAATGCTATTGGATAACAATAAGTCTAAGGATACAAAATTTCACAATTGTTGATATGGTATGTTGTAAGTGGTATTAAAAAGTAACAAAAGTATTGTCAATGATATGATCGTGTGAAGGTGCTATACAAATTACAATTTGCCACATCAATAGTTGTGAAAAAAATTGAGAATGTTTTTGTATTAATATGAGAGGAGGGAATAGCGTATCATTTTAATCCAGGAGTACGTAATACAAGAAAAGAAAGAGGAAGAAAAAGAATGAATCCCAAAGTTTTGGAATTGACTATGGATTCTCAACAAATAAGTTAGGGTTGGCCACATGTATTGTTTTCTTCCTTTTTGTTATTTTTGAAGTTATATTCTTTGTTATTTCTTAATTTATATGACCATTTATATTACTTCTACTAATGTTATTTTGGGTCTTCCTCTAACTCTTTAATTTCCCTAACTTGGAGCAGTTCACTCTTCTTAGCTAGCTGTTCAAGAGTAACTAATAATTTTTCAAAAATAAAATAGATGTAGGTTTTTTCCATTATGAAGATATTAGTATGTAATCATGTGTATATGCATTGGTACAATTAAAAACAATCAAAATTATGTAGTTTGAATTCTACATTTTTCTGAGAAGATGTTTAAATTATACATGGTATTAGTTTGCACATATTTAAAACCATGCATTTCTAAAATATCTAATGGTTTCTCATATTATATATACTAGCATATCTTCTGTACCCCTTATCTCTGCTGATGATTTATATTCTCACTAATGTTTTTGGATTGTCCTAAGTTAGTACTTGCTATTCTACTCCAAGGAAAAAAAAAAAAAAAAAAAGTGCTTTAGGAAATGCAGAAGAAAATACAATAAATCAAATGTTACAACATTTTTCATTAAGGCTGAGATGATAGACTATAATTGGTGAACAATAAAAATGATGTTTGTGGTCCTAGTGAAAGTAACGTGGTATTGCATTAATCATGTTTGTTCTGTTTAGACCCCTATATACTTAGATTTGCTTAACCTAATTAATTAACCAGGTAATTACTTAGGTTGATTTTTCAAATATAGATTAAACTCATGCAATCATATTACTTAGTGCGGAAATGTAAAGAGGACAATAATATGATAACCCAAGAAAACCAATGACTAACAGTTTCAAGGTAAAAAACTAAGAGGGGATTCAACCTAGCTATCCTCAAAACAAAAAATTCACTATGATAGAATGGAAGTTTACAATAGACTTGTAGTACTAACTCACACGACCACTTGTAGCTCTGAATCTACGGATTCTTCTATCTAAATATGTTGTGCACAAACACCCATTTTTGTGACCACAAACACCCACGTTTGTGACTTTGAGATTCCACTCACAGGTTTTAGATCATCAGCGGTTGTTGATCTTGTATGCGGCCACTTATCTCCACCAGTTCTATTAATGTGTAAATGAAATTCTAGTAGTGACTTTGAAAGGAGAAGGCACAGTTCCTTTTTGATCTTTCAAGAGCACCTCCAAAATGTGCCTTAGAGTTTTCTTTATATACTAGAAGAATTAGATCTGAAACTCTAATCACTTAATGAGATTAAGTAGTACTTGGGCCGAAATTAAATTTTGCAGAATCCATCTTTCGGTCGGTCAAACTTGTTTCTTGATTAGCCAAACTCTTCAGAAATTGAATTCTTCTTTCTACAGCTTGAATGTTCTTGCATTCTAACTAGTAACACCTTGAGCATTGTCTAATCAAATCTATAGACTTAGGAATCTATATTTAATAAGTTTGTGCTCACTGTTTGCCAATTATTCTACACTTTTAGAATCTAACAAATCACAATCAGCCACCTCAATTAGATGTGAAATTTGTTGTCTCTAGCATTATAGAATGAATAAATATGTATTTGAGTGTAAAATTCACAATGTTGTGATGATGATGATGATGATGATGATATATATATATATATATTATGAATCAGAATTTTGTGAACAAACTGAAAAGTTTACAAACGCAAAGCAAACCAACACTACTAACCACACAGAAAATCAAACTAAACAACCTAAAAAAAAAAGCACCAAAGCAAACTACACATAGGCTTACAGCAACCTTTTGTTAACAATGTTTTTTTTAATACCAAAATAGGTAGTTCACAAAAGGGCTGGATTAAGCCAGCAATGTTTGATAGGCACCTGAGTTGCCTATCAAACAAATCAATTATTATTATGAGCCCGACAACATATATAAAAATCATTTTACTAGAGCTTTAACAGTTGATAGAGGAATACGCATATGCAGAAGATCAAACTGTTCTTAATTATATTCTTAAAGTTCCCTTTTGTTGTTGCACCAGACCTTATGATGTAGCACAAGTAGGAAATAGGAGATAAAAGACAAAAAAAAATAACAACAGAACAATTCCCAAGCTTCACCACCTAGAACTGCTTGCAAACCCTAGGCATCACCACCTAAGGGAGTTTGGCATCACCACCAAATAGAGAAATCAAAGAGGAAACATTTCTCAACTCATAAGAATTAATCTTATTTAAATTCATTTGTCTTTACCATTACTGGAATGTTAGTTAAATAGTTTTAAGGATTATACTTGAAAGTATCTAATCAAATCCCTAAAAATTATCAACATTAATAATAAATTTCAAAATTCAAGTTCAAAAACAAAATTAATTACAAATTAAAACATAAAATCTTCGTTCCCTGCATCATGAGATTAATTCTTATGAGTTGAGAATGTCTTCTCCCTTGTTTTCTCTGTTTGGTGGTGATGCCTAATGCCCTTAAGTGGTGATGAAAGTTTGCAAGCAAGTTCTAGGTGGTGAAGCCTAGGGTTTGTTCCGTTGTTACTTTTATTTCTCTTTTATCTCATATTTCCAGATGACCATAGCACATAGCATAATAGGCAATGGGTTTTAGGTCCACTTTACATTGTCTTGAACATCACACATACTTATGTAGCTTACATATTTATACTGCGCATTACTGTCTCATATATAAAACCACTACTATATATTTTATTACTTGAGAAATACAATACTATTCATCGAGTATTTCTAATATGGTATCAGAGGCATCTTTCTGTGGGCATGGTAACCACATGCATCACTACGAAGTTTTCCTTTCTCCCTTAAAGCCTTCCTTACCTGAATCTTCATATTAAGATTGGTTCAAGCAAAGCTGCAAAGGTACTCTTTTATTGGAGTTCCAAACCTCACAATTTTGTACACCTTTGGGTTGAAATGCAAGGCTATGAGAGTGAGGGTCTACAACCTTGTGGCCCAATTTACTTACTTAAAGCCACATTTCTTCATGTAGACGAGCTAGAAAGGATAAACTTAGTTATTTTGTGGAAGGCCAGGCCCAATTCATCCCAGAATTCACCGGAAAAGCCCAGACTTTGTCCAGTTATTTTAGCTACTCTTTATTTTATTTATTTATTTTTATCAAATAGCAACATGATTGTCCATGTTTTCACCCATATCCATATTCCACGTCTATTCGACACTTTCTTGTCTAATTTCATTTTTTAGGTAATAATATATATTTTTTAACCAATTTTCAAAACACTGAGCAGTGGAGTCAATAAGGTTATCCACTGCTCACGGTTTTCAAAATTAATTTTGAGCACATGCAAAACCGTGAGCAAGAGACATTTTTCAACATATTACCCTAATCCCATTGATATGATTGATCCCTCACGAATTTGAGTTGGTTTCTAGTTTCCTTAGAACTTTCATGAGTTAATTAATATAAAAGCGCCACCAAAAGATTTTGTGCAAAATTACTGACTCCACTCTCCAGCACGTTCAAAGTCTGAGTGCGATTTTGGGAGATTTATTAATCAAAAGGATTAGGACTGAGATGAGGTTGCCACTAAGAATAAAGTCAGCATTTTCAACTCCATACTTGGCCAAAACTTGAAATGTCTCGTCTATTTGTAGAGTTCTTGGAGAGAATTACACACCCACAAAACCCACCTTCAATTTCATTCAACATGTTGTCTTCAAAATATCTTTCCGTCAGCTTTATATTACTCAGCCTCTCCCTCCATGCAGTCAATTGTGCTGATCCATTATACCATTTTTGTTTTAGCCAGGAAAACTACACTGCCAATAGCCCTTATGGTACAAACCTGAATGGCTTGCTCAATCTTTTGTCCACCAAAGTTCCTTCAAAAGGGTTTGGGCTCAGCTCGACTGGGCAAGGCGAAGATCAAGCAAATGGTTTAGCCCTATGCCGAGGTGATGTCTCAAAAACAAACTGTAAGACCTGTGTCGTTGATGCAGGCAAAGAGCTTGGTGATCGTTGTCCTTACAAAAAAGGAGCAATAATTTGGTATGATAACTGCCTTTTAAAGTACTCGAACATAGATTTCTTTGGAGAAATCGATGACAAAAACAAGTTCTACATGTGGAACGTCCAAGATGTAGAAAATCCCACTTCATTCAATCCAAAAGTTAAGGATTTGTTAAGCAGGTTATCAAATAAAGCTTATGCCAATCCAAAATTATATGCTACCGGGGACCTAAAGCTTGATTCATCAAGCAAACTATATGGTTTGGCTCAATGCACCCGGGACCTTTCAGGTCTTGACTGTAAGAAGTGTCTTGATACTGCGATTAGTGAACTTCCCAACTGTTGCGATGGAAAACGAGGTGGGCGAGTTGTCGGTGGCAGTTGTAACGTTAGATATGAACTTTATCCCTTTGTTGATACCTAGACTGTTATGCTTACCTATGTTTATGTGTCAAACTGTGTAATGTAATATGTTTAAAATTAAATAAAATTGTCCAATGAGACAACTTATCTTTGCTTTGTTACTTGTATAATTTTGGCCAATTGTAATCATTTGGTTAGATTTTTGGTACTTAGATGATGAAATTTTGCATGGGGCAGGGGTTTTGCTAAATATTGTTACTTTAAAAATATAAAATATGGGAGTCTTTTACTGTTTAAAAATATTTGGCAAAATCATTTTTAGAATTTTTGTTTGACCTTGGTTGAGTTCTTTTTGTGTAAAGCCATATGTCTGCTGCCGGAGGGATTATAAGTACTAAAAGGGAAAAATGTTTCAAACAAAAATCAAATATGTGTGACAAATTGACAATTAAAATACAAAAGAATGCTCTTTTGTAGTGGTACTTTAAGTAATATGTTTGAGCTTGGTGAAAGAGTGTAATTAAAGCGCGTGTGTGTGTGTGTGTGTGTGTGTGTGTGTGTGTGTGTGTGTGTGTGTGTGTGTGTGTTAAGTAGTTTGTTTCTCAAACAGCTAAACACACACACACGCACACACACACACACTTACAAAAGAGCATATTAATTATGCGATCAAAAGAAATACTTAAGGCATATTTGGTAGACTGTAACGGTAATTACATAGAAATAAGAATAAATATTATGAGGAATACAAAATGTTGTAATGTAATACTTATTACTGTCTAATTGTTGGTAACAACACAATAATAGAACCCTGAAGACAACAGAATAAAAGTATTTTAAATCAAACTTAAGATATATTTTAGAAAATATCTTACTCATATAATTATATTTCCTAAAAAATAATATTTTTTAAATTTGAAGAGATATTAGTTATTTTTTATGATTTTTTATTTTCATAATTATTATGTGCATATGGAAAGTTTGTTTATTTAGAAATATATTAATTGTAGAAATTAATGTACCTACTAAGGAATAGCTATTATATCCCTTTTAGAGGTGACTAGTTATTCCTCATTTTAAAGAATCACTATTCATAAGGAATGACTATTTTTAATGATAAAAATATAACCAAACTACTGAATAACTAAACCATAAGAATAACTATTACATTACAGTGCTTATTACAGTCTACCAAACATACCCTTAAGGTACATTTGGTACACTGAATATAGATTGCATTAGGAATAGTAATCTTTATTACTAGGAATGGAAGACATTGTACTGGAATAATTATGACTATCCATAAGTTTGGTTATTACATATGGAAAGCTTGTAAAAGATGATGTATCAACATCAATCCAGACTACATTGCAGAGGTTCTTCAAATCAATAGACTGTCAAATGTAGACATCATTCCATATGATGATAGACTTCCTATGGTTCAAGATATTTTTCAAATTCTTGGACCAGATCATGAGATTTCATCAAAAGGCACGTCCATAGGAACAGCAAAGTTTGCACTTGAACTGAGGACTCTCAAATTGATCATGTTCTTCAACCTCTATCCACTCTCGAACACTGCATACATCAACCTTGGATGCGCACAATTTCTATGTGATCTCATCACCGAAGTTCAAATTAACATCTCTACCTACATCTTCCAGTTAATAGGAAAAACAGCTACTCGTACAGCAACAAGAACATGCCTACCTTTTTGTAGTCTAATCATGAAGATCATGGTCCTTGAAGGTGTTCGTCCACCAACGGATGGAAAAATACTAGCATGTCTTCGACCATTATCCATGATATCTCTTTAAACAAGTAAGAGTCACTCCTCTAAAGCACCTAAGAGTGAATTTTTCACTATTACCACTCCATCCGGTCATGGCTCAGCAACACCTGTGCATACTGAGACTACTTCTCACCTCGACCCTGAGCTATAGACCGCTAACACTCAAACTATATCTTCTAGCTCTCAAGCTGAAAAGTTGAGCACCTTGATAGAAGGTGTGTACTAGCGTATTTCTGGAATTGAAAGGGTTATCTACTCTACCAACAACCAGGTTCAAATGTGTCTAACAACCATTGAGACACAATTGGATGCTATTCAACAAAAGTTTGAGGACAGCCTTTAGCTATTCGTGCCAAAAAGGGGGAAAGCAAACTCTTTGTTCATTGCATAGTTTTGGATGATAGCGTACAAAAATGGGAAGTGTACATATTGAAAGGGGGAATTGTGTGTGCTCAAGAGGAAACATACACACATTATTTTTCCTTACTGTTTATAGCTTATATATCTTTTAGATTTTTATTGTGCTTTTGGGTACTTTGGTTTATATATTTCAGTTGTTTTCAATATTGCATTTTGTACCCATGCTTTGTAGCCTAGTACTTGTTGTTTATGTTATGCATTTCTTTAAGTACATCACTCTTATGTCCTTGTTGGATTTTATATCCTTGATGTAATTACCCTGTGCTGTTGTATCAGTTGAGTGTTAGACATGCAAATTATTCTTTGCATTGAGCTTATAAGCTTGCATGTCCGGATGTTCATTCCTTGTGAGAATGTTCATTGTAGTCACTATTTATGGTCATTGTCTTTTGTTTTTTTTTTTTTTTTGTCAAGTCGTGATTTACTATTGTTATTCATTTTTGCTTGATCGCATTGTGCTTGCTCCATATGCATTTTAAGTTTTCTGCTTACAATGATTGTATTGTGCTGCTATTTTCAGGATATACTTGTCTATATGGTTCAAGAGCTTCTCAAATTCTATAGTTAGGTGTGAGTGAGTTTTGTTCAACTGTTCCCAACTCATATGTTAAGTCTAGAGTTTGTTTTAAGGTTTTGTCACGGAATAGCCAAAGGGGGAGATTGTAAGATTGAATTTATTCAATCATTGTGTTGGCTTTATTTCGTGCCAATTTGCTTATAATTTATCATTTAGAAACCCTTATATTTAGGTGGGAATCATGTAAGGGCAGTGTGTGAGAGAGTATGAAGAAAAGCTCAAGAGTGTGCACTCAATTAGGGGCTCGACTAGACCTTACGACTGGCTCGCGACTGGCGAGTCACCAAAAAGAGGCATAAGTGTGAAGCATGCAGGGGGAGCTAAAGGGTCACGCCACCTGTCGCATTACAGGACAAAACCTCCAACTGGACAGGCAATTAGCTCGTGACTCAAACTTGCAACTCATTCCACTAGAATGCCCTGTTTGGATAAAATTAACCGTTTGCATTCCAAACACACATCAATATAAATACCCCTTATATCCACAAATTATAGAGAGCTTCCAGATAGAATTTTGAAAGAAAAATCCTAGAGAAAATAAGATTGACTCATCCACAATCTTTATCCTTTGATTCTCAAAATTCCTCTTCTCTTACCCTTTCCATTATTACTTCTTTGAGAGGTACATTTAGCCAAATCCTTTTCTCACCATACACACTTCTGTGAGAAGGCTATTTGGTGCTTGGGAAGTAGTTAGGAAATGACCAATTGATATTGGTTGATGCTATGGGCTATAGCGGAATCTGGTAAGCTAGAGAAGACAGAGGTTCAGCGTAACCTCGTTGGAGCAAGAAGCTTGGAGGGCTTAGGTACACTGGGTAGATTAGGCTTGAAGGGTCTTCTGCTGTTCATGTATCCCAACTTCATTCTCTAATGGATTATTGACTGCTTGGAGGGCAGTGGAAAGGTTTTATGCCGAGGACTTTGGTTTCTTCTTCGATAACACATCGCTATGTTGTCTTTGTGTTTGCATTTCTCTTCCCTTAATCTTTACCTTTTAATTGCTGCTGTGGTTGTGATTAATTTTGGTTTAGATTGTTTTACCAATTCTGATTTAGCTTATTCTCATATTCTGCACATGCATTGTTTGATAATAAGCTTGTGTTGGTAATTTATAAATTGGGGGTCTAAACGTTCTAAGGTGTTTTACACAATTTTTGAACATTCACAAAGGAACTTTAAAGGCAAGTTGAGGAGTTGCTGAACCAAAGGACTCGTGAGAGAGAGAATGAGTCTGTGCACGATGCTGGTGCTACTTATGTCTAAGTATGATGGAACTTGGAGAATGTGTGTTGATTGCAAGGCTACCAACAACATTACAGTAAAGTATAGACATTCCGTCCCTAAGCTAGATGACATGTTGGATGAATTGCATAGGTCATATATTTTCACAAAAATTTATTTGAAAAGTGGGTATCATCAAACTAGGATGAAAGAGGGTGGTGAATGAAAAACTGCCTTTAAAACTAAATATGGATTGTATGAGTGGTTGGGAATGCCTTTTGGGGTGAGTTTGTTTTAGCTTTTTGAAACTGGGCTTTTTGAAAAAGTGGAGTTTTCAAAAAGTACAGTATGAAAAAGTGCTTTTTCAAAAAGCTGAGTGTTTGGTAAAAGCTGTTAAAAAGTGCTTTTTGAAAAAACTGAGTGTTTGGCTAGCACTTATAAAAGTGGCAATTTGAAGAGTAAATTACTAAAAAGGACAATGTTTATATATAAGGGAGTTTGTTTCATACTTAAATTAACTACTTCATATACTTAGTAAAAAACACTAATTAATAATAATAATAATAATAAATATATTATTGGTATTATTTTAATACCAATAGTATATATTAAATCTATACTATAATATATATCTTAATATATATTATAACATATATATATATATATATATTATAATATATATTTTTCATCATCACGAAGCACAAAACGAAGATGTAAAAAGATAATAAAATACACACCAATAATCCAAGTTAAATTGTACTACATAAAAATGTAAAAAGATGATAAAATACACCCATGGTCATGGTCATGGTCCCCATAGTGTTAACTAAGAAAAGGAGCTTGGTAACTCCACGTAGTGTTAACTAAGAAAACATTGCTTAGTCACTTAGCAATGGCTTCCCTTCCCAACCCCCCCCCCCCACCCCACACAAAATAAAAAATTAAACTTTTTTCTTTTTTGGATCAGCAAGTTCTACTTTCATTAGCATATTCAATCGTTTTTAAGCATATTCCTTTCCTTCACTCATATTTTTCAAGAACCAAACCAAGGGTAAACATTCACATCAAATCTTCAAAGGGTCTAGCTCAACATCTCAAAAAGAAATTTTTTTC